>JAVKPL010010544.1:0-45015 GCA_032173675.1 Gastrolobium villosum | reverse complement strand
GTGAGTTGAATGGGCTCTCATGTGAGGGGCGTGTTGAGATATATAGTCCCACATTGGTTGTATGTGCAACTAATGTGGAGTTTATAAGCTCTTGGGCACTCTCATCCTTTGAGCTAGTTTTTGGGTGGTGTATCGCAAGGTTCTTTACATATAATAACCCTGAAATAAATTAAAATCACAAAACACCATGATTTCCGTCCCAAAACGACGTCGTATTGGGCTAGCATCCTAATAACTTATCTACAGAAAAGCGAACCCTATACTATTTGTTTGATTACTTCCCTCATGACCATATGGTATTTCGGATTCTTTTTCTAACATTAAAATTCTATTAAACTAATCAAGAAGCTGTTTATAATGGATGTAATCGTGATATTAAAAACTTTGATTATGAAATTTGTTGATGTTTCCTTCTTCTTGGTGGCAGGTGAGGGAGAGGTGTAGAAAGGAGTGGACCATGTTTCAGGGTCGGTTGACAAATGCAGAAAACGCGTATTACAAGTCCATTGGAATTGATATGTCAAATTCCACTCTTCATTAGAGGACAACGACCAAAGTTGACTTGTACACAGCTATTGCCCCCATTATGCGTAGAGAAAAAAATGCTCCTATGTAACATTAGTTACATGAAGTCACAATTTAGAGTCCTAGCTAGAGGCCAAACTTCAATATGCGTAGATAAAATAAAAAAAAAAAAAAAAAATGCTCCTATGTAACATTAGTTACATGAAATCACAATTTAGAGTCCTAGCTAGAGGCCAAACTTCAATTCAATGTAGAATTCCAGTGATGAAAGTGAGTAAAGTATGTTTTATTTTATTTCATTTAAAATTCTCATTTTTTTTTATACAAATTGAGAGATTGTGAGGGAATTAATAAAGTTATAATTTTTATCATTTCATTCGTTGTCAATTTTTGTAACCTTTCATTTGGATTCATTTATTATAGATTCCAATTAATTTGGGGTAAATGTTATTAATGTTGATGTCGATTCCAATTAATTTGGATTCATTTATCCAAATGTTATTAATGGTTAAAAAAAGGGACAAATCAGGGTAGCAATGAGAGTGGATTATACTAAGCTTAGCCTTATATTTTTTATAAAGAGATCGACACCTATATTCAATCTAATTACCTTCCCGTAACAAATAAGCAATCTTATCTTTTGTTCGAAGGCTCACCCTCATTTTATTTTACTCTATTATATTATATTCTCTTATATCTTAAGTTAGATAGTATAAATCTATTCTATACTAACAAAATAGAGGGTCCTTTAAATTTTTTTCTTTTCTTCTTTTTTATAAAAAAATGGGTCCCACATCATTTGTCTCACCAACATAAGACAAATTATCTTCTATTGCATAAGAATAGTAAACCCCTTATTAAATATAGAAATACAACCATATTCTTTACCTTACGGGAGGAGGAAGAATATGTGGACCTTAGCAACTACATCATTCATCAACAAACCAAACAAAAACAAGTTGAAAACAGAAGATAGCAGGAAAGTCACTTTCAAAATCGGGTGTGGGACGCAAATTTGATATGCGGGGCTCCCATTTTCCATTCATAAGTATCGTTGCGTTTAAGTTATCACATGTTCAACTCTCGTCAACTTTTTAGGTTCCATTTTGAATGTATGCTGTGTCTACGGTCTTTATTATTATTTTTGGGTTTTATTAATATCATGTAATAGGAGAGAACTCTCTCATGCAATAGAGATAACCATGTGTGGGACCCACCCATTATAGGAAAAGAAAAAATAAAATAAAAAAATTAAAAAAAGTAACACAGAAATCAATATATGTGTAGGATAGAAAAATTCTCTCATACAACATAAAAGTATATTTTTTCATTATTTTTTGTGATTACCACCATTATAATCAAATCGAGAATTTGAATCCATGCAATTTTAAAAAAAGAAACTTCAGGGAGTTCACTTACTAATCTGGCCGTTAAAAGTATCAAATTTAATTTTGAAAGATAAACTTGTCATATAATAAAGTGAATTTAATGGTTATGCAGTTTATAGAAAAAAAAAAAGAGAAAAAACTTCAAGAGGATCGTTATCCTCAAATCAAATAATTGAACGTCAAATCAAATACTTGAACAAGTCTTTGTACGATGAGGATAACTCAGCTAGATTCTTCAAAATTAGGAAACGCCTTGTGTATGTTTTGAGAAGAAGAAAACACCCCAAAATTTTTGGAATTGGTTTCGTGTATGGTGGGCGTGAAACTGGGTTAGGCCAGCGGAATTGATCAAATACTTACCGTTGATAATAATTGCACCAATAAATAAATTTCATACTTAAGTTAAGACTTTTGTATACGTATTATTAAAAATTGAAATAATCAGATCAGATTTTTTTAATTCATTATATATATATATATATATATATATATATATATATATATATATATATATATATATATAGAGAGAGAGAGAGAGCATGTCAAGCACACAACATCAAAATGCTTTAAATATAAAAATAACGTAGATATATGTTATGAACACAATAAATAAATTTGGGGATCTCGCTTTATCGAGTAAGTCTTATCTCAATTGACTCTACTGAGGAAATTTGACCTCATGCAACAAAATGCTCTTTTCCAAATAATTCTTCTCACGATCTTTATTCAAATACTTTAAGATTTAAATAGATAATATAAAATAACTTTAAAAATAACTACCGAGTAGCACTAGATAGACTTCACTAGTACCTATGACCTATAATTTAGAAAAGTTAAAATTCAAATAACTACCCACTTCTTAATCAATCCAATAATTCAGAAAATAATAAAATAAAAATAAAAAATAAAAAACGTAACAATATAAAAGTATATCTATAATCCTCGATTGAGCTCCCAATGATGGCATGGAGATGAGAAAATATTTTGGTTTGATTTATTGATAATGTGTGTATCATTTTAAAGGATGTAAAGTTGTGTCATTTTAAGAGATAGAAAGAGATAGATAAAGGAAGAGAAAGAATTAAAACAAAAAATAAAGATGTGGGCTCCACCTCTTTGTGAAAGACTGAAAGGATACAAATTATGTCATTTAAAAGGATAAATATTGTTCTCTTAATTCATGAGAGAGACATAAAACTTCAATTCTCAACTCATCTTATATTTGGAATTAGCTTTGTAATATATTCAAATAGTCAAAGCTTATATTTGGAAAATTTACTCATTCAAAAAGATAATTAACGTTCTTATAAAGGGAAATATCTATAACTATACATTAAGATAAATGTAATGTTTCCCAAAAAAAAAAAAAATTGAAGCGTTACGTTTAGAGTTAGATATTAGGCGGACCCAGCCAAAAATCAAGAAACTTCGGAAGCTCCAGCTGAAAGGCGAGGATGCGTGCCACCAGTCACAACCGCTGTGGCCACTGCACACCTAGGTGGACACGTGGCTCTCTCAGACTTAACCTTTATTGTGATGGTGAAAAGTGTACCATTTATTTTATTTTATTTTATTTCACTTCAGCGATGCACTTACAAAACCTTACACGTGTCGCCACGTGTAATCCTGTCCCTGGTTACCGAAGGAACCATGGTTAGTGTTTTTGTTTATGAAAGGGATGATGTACGTTTGGCTAGCTAGCTATTGTTTGTCTTGACCTGTTTCTGGGTCTCATTGAATTTTCTCTTCTATTGTGGTTGATTTTGGAGAGAAGAATTATGGGTCTTTCAAACTATCCTAGTGCAGCTGAAGGTGTATTACCCGTGCTTGTGATGAACACTGTTCTTTCAGTGGCACTTTTAAAAAACATGTTTCGGTCGTTGCTCCAAGTAGTTGGTGCCACTCCAACAAGTGATACCTCGTATTCTCCGAACATGGACCAAGAAGAGTCACACGAGGGTTCACGGGAAAGGAGGGTGTCAATAACTCAATACAAGTCCTTGTGCAACAACACAACAACTATGGTTGAGTGCTGCGTGTGTCTCTCAAGGTTTCAAGCGAATCAAGAGGTGAGCGAGTTGCCTTGCAAGCATTTCTTCCACAAAGGTTGCTTAGAGAAATGGTTTGATAACAAACATACCACATGCCCTTTATGTCGTTCCATGGAATAGTTATGGTTAATTATTTTGAGAGAGAGCTAGTTGTTGTTGTTGTCAAAGGACTCAAATCAATGCTAGTTTGTTTCTTTTGTGAAACTTGTTTAACCAACTCTTGTTCTCTATCTCTTTAGTTTAGACTTTTATTTTGGAACAAATTTAGAGATCGCAAGAAATTGCCCTTTGCTTGATTTGTATGTGCAATTGTGATAAGTTATTTCAAATCCCTTTTCAGCAACGCATGATTCTGCGTGATTCCAATTTGAATAGCCTACAATGAACAGATTTAATTAGAGATGTCTATCGTCGAACCGAGCCGTATTTCTTTGAAAAAACTGAACTAAATTAATTTAAATGGTTCGGTTCGGATCTGATTTGGTCCGGTTCAATACTGGTTCAGTTCGGTTCGGTTCAGTTCAGAATTAGTTCGAATCGACACTCTTTCGAACAGGAAAAAAAATTAGAAAATTAAAAAAGTAAAGTTAATAAATTGATTCAGTTTGAAAATGGTTAGATTCTTAAATTTCTAAAAATCGGTTCGGTTCATGAACTGGTTCTTTAAAAATCGGTTCGGTTCATGAATCGATTCTTTAAAAATCGGTTTGGTTCATGAATTGATTTGTAAAAATAGATTATTTTATGTAGGGGTTCGATTTGGTTCATGATTTAATTCAACTTTTCGGTTATTTTGCACGCTGTTACCTTTAATTGTGTGTAATGCAAACATTCGTATATTTATGCATATGCAACTTCTTTTCTTTGTCTCAATTTTCTGCCGTTGTCTTTTTTTCTATTCTTTGGGTGGAGGAAATGCCGCGGGAGATGGTATTCTCTATTTCTCATTGATGTTATTATTATAAATTTATTTTAAAATTGGGAATCTCAACTTTACCTTATTTTTTTGTATAAATTAGTTCATATAATATATGTAAATTAAATCATGAATAATAATATTATTTTGAAATTTATTTTTATCAAACAATTACCAATTACATTTAGACAGGAAAATTTTTTATTTAATGTAATTTGTTAATCATTTGAAATTTTAGTCTCAATTAAATAAAATACCACTGATAAAAATATAAATTTTTTCTTCGGATAAACATGTTGATACAACTATACAAGTATTCCAAAATTGTACTAGAAATGTCAGTTTACGTGTGTCGGTATTCCTTGTTCTCTAGTTTATAGAAAAAATTTGCCCCTTAAATGGTCATTTTGTGTTATTTAGGTTCTGGAAAATAGAGAATAATATTGGAATTCAATTTTAAAAAAGAAAAAGAAAAATTCAACAGAATTCGTAGTGTCTTTAAAGTCAAAGAAAAAAATTGAAAGCTTTTTTAAATATTTTTTAAGGGTAAAGTGTGTATCATTTTAAAGGAATTAAAGTTATCTCATTTTAAAAGGGAGAAAGAGATAGATAAAGGAGGAGAGATGTGATAAAAAATAAAAGTGTGGGACTCACCTCTCTGTGAGAGTGAAAGGATATAAGTGGTGTAATTTTTCCCATTTAAAAGGATAAATATTTTTCCCATTTTTTAATATTTTTTTTTTTGGGTATAATTTTAATTAGTTTTTAGTTGGTCACTTAACTATGCAACTTGAGATTTTGGGGGAGTCGTAGCGGGACCCTAATTTTTTATCTGTTAATCCGGACAACAAGAGTTTTTTTCAGCATACCAAATATGATCCATATCAGTAACATGATAGCAACCAATTATTCTTGAAGTTCATATAAAATTAAATGTATTAACCCCATAAACTAATCAATCATTTAGGTTTCTAATGACACGGGAGATTGGGGTTTCTGACTCACTTGTGTTTTGCTGGAGTTTAATTGGCATCTCTGAATTCTCTGTCAGTTGTCCCCAAAGATTACTCAAAGACAGTACCAATTAATCATACTTGAGCAAAATTCCGCATTGAAGGGGGATATAGTGTTGAGTCTCTGGTCCATAATGGTTCTGGCCTAATTAATATGGGCCATAATTTTTTTATTTATAAGGAATGTTTAGATGTTGAGATGAGAGAAAATAGAGACAGACGAGAAGAAAGCGCAAGACACAGATGAAAATCCTCTAAGGAAGAGATCTAGAGTAATTGTTGAAGAAGAATATCTTGTAAAATAGAATTTATGTTCCCTTTATAGAGAAAAAACTTTTGTTTCATACATTTGTCTAACTCATCCTTCTAATGGGTAAAGTCATCTAGTTATTGACTCAAAATGAATCTTTTGTTAGAGTGAAAGTTTTCTGGATTTGATCTCGTGATTTTTATTATTCACTTTGGAAAGGTTTTCCATGTTAAAAGTTTTAGTGTTTTCTGATTTTCTTATCTATGTTTATTTTTTGTTTGTTTGTTCATAAGCTGAGCTATTCGACGTAGAGACTGAGTTGCAAAGTGTCGGGCTTCGAGACACAATAGTAATATTAGAGCTTTTAGATCAAAGGCTTTATGAGGTGATCATGTCGTAGCACATGCTGGTGACATGTTCAAACTTACCTTAGAGAATTACTCATATTAAAAACCCATGATGAAGAATCATCTTTATTGTAAGGGTTTATATGAATCACGAACAAGGCAAAAGAGCAATAAAGAGTGGGATCTCTTGAATTGGAAAGATCCACAAGTATATTGACAAGAACTTATTCAGTCACACTAAAGATTAAAGACGAGTTGCAAGCACTTTTGCTACCGATAGCTGAGATATTTTGGTGATGATAGAACTCGATGGAATATAGGATTAAAATAAAATAAAAACGTAGCTGGCAGGCATAGTGATACTATCAATTGTGTGCAAATCTACGGCAACCAACGATCAATTATAAATTCAAAGGAAAAGAAAGGAAAGGAAGAACCAAACACCAAGGGAAACCACACAAGTTAATCATAGTGAGCACTCTACCGGAACATATGAAGTAACAAATTATTTAGAACACACCATAGAAGAGTGAGGCCTTGATGCATTATTTATTTGTATGTATATGATAACCCTACACATGCGCATGCAGCACCTTATATAGCTACTTCCCCAGAGACTTGAGCCTGGCAAGTTCAATCCTTCTGTGCCCTTGCTTAATAAAGTCATCAGCTTTTAGGTCCACGCTCTCAATAGCATTTACACGGTTACTAGTGGTCTCTGTCTCTGCCTCTGCAACAGGGGGTGCTTCTACTACTGTTATGGGATCCTCGATGATGGTTTTGAATGTCACATGACCCTTTTCATGTCGAGGACGATCAGGGCGCTTGCGAAGTGCAGGTCCTGTTACTTCGTGGACTTGGTAACCGTTGGAGGGACACCACCCTTGATGTTTAGGGTATTGGAATGCCATTTCTTATCTTGAGGGTGCCCTGTTTAAATGTGGTTTACTTGAGGTTCTCTTACAGCTTCAACTTTTCAGCTAATACTTATAAACTAGTGATTAAGTGAATATCATGTTATGCTTTATTTTGGTGGATGTGTTTTTTATGCTGTTTATTCAACTTATTCTATTATGATAAGGGCTGAATCTGATGCCTCTCCTTTCGGCACAAACTTTTAAGCCAAAAAGGTTTTCGCAATTAAATTAAGAGTAAATATCATTTTTGGTTCTCGGCAAATTTTATGATGCCCACATTAGTTCCTAGCAAATAAAAAAGTTTTTTGTGATCCCTAAGAAATTTAAAATGGACTCATTTAGTTGAAATCGTGGCCCCTCACAAATTCAAAAAGATCCACATTAGTCTCCCAAAAGGACTAAAATAGGTCCATTTTGAATTTTTTAGGGACCACGAATAGTCTTCTTATTTGCTAGGGACTAAAACGAGCATCATAAAATATTTACTGAGGAACGAAAAGGGTATTTACTCTTAAATTAAATTAGGAGAAGTGGATCTTTTGAGTACCAAGATGGGGCGTTATAGAATATCTTAAACTAATTGGGAAATTTCGATGGATGGGTGGGAAAACAATTCGAATGTCACCACCATTCAGTTGGATTCGTTTCACTTTAGCAAGTTGGTGATGGTTCAAGGAAATCAATTCCTTGCTCCTGTTAGTGAATATATATCACTGATATGGGTCTTAACGTCTGAATTTATTGGAGGAGCTTACGGTTAAACTTTATGCTAGTAGTCAATTAGGTGGTGACTGATACAAAAACAACTTGACATGAAAGTTTTACCAAATAGGATGTGTGCTCATACCAAGTAAACTACTGAGATGTTGAGTGATTTTAGGTGACTAAAAAAAATGAGGTGTCATTGGCAAGAATTGATGTGACGTTTTGTTAAACGTAATTCATACAAATTTATTGGAGTATAGAATCATGAAAAAGGAAAAGGGGTTATATGATATTGACAAGATTATTTTAGGTAACCAAACAAAACAACATTCTCTCCTCTCATGTATTCACACATAGAAAATACTTCATAACAAAATGCTTGAGATTCTCGTTAATGATTTCCTTGTATTGCAAGTCTCCTATGACAAACTAACACAGTCGAATTTGTAGACTGATAATTATATCACGAACATTATTATATACAGTGGCGTAGTCATATTGGAACCAGTAATTGTCTTGGCACTGGTTGGTTTCCAAAATCAGAAACTTTTTTTTTTATTCAGTGACGGTAAATGTTTTGCTTCCTCCATAACTGTTGGTTTTGGCATTAACTTTCTTCATGGTTAGCTGATTTTTAGTACTAATTTTTCAATTTTTCTAGCTCCGTCACTAATTATACGGCATACAAGATAAAAGGCAGAATAAGGTATGGATAATACTTAAAGCATTGAGCTAAAAATAATGGATGAAGCAAACAATAACAGACATTATAATTAAAGACAACCCCATATTATAGCTTCATAAGTTAAACTAGATATTACAAGCGTCACAAAGGTCCTGTAGGGAGGAACCTTATTACAATAAGAAAACAAGAAAGCACACGTTTTATTATTGTTGTAACATTAATAAGAACTAACAAGGATCAAGAGGAAGCAGCTGGTAACTCATACATGCATGTTGGGCATATATTAGACCCCTTTTGCTGTCCATTCAACCTTGTGGGGTTTCCATTTCATGTTCCTGTTGTCATATGGATTGGCATAGAAGCCATGATCACCACCACCATAGTTATGATGACGCTCATATCTCATTTCATCAACCCTCGCTGGTGCTGCACCATGATGCTCCACACCATAAGCTTCATACTCTGACTCCTCCGAGAAATAATCATGGTGGCTACCGGAATTGAACTTGACACCTCCGTTTGATAAATGATGATGATGACCATAGCCATGGCCACTTGGCCTGATTTCCTGAAACATGCCATGGCTTGATCCTCCTAACTTGCCATGATGTTTTGAGAACTGATCAGACTCCAATTCAAAAGCACCAGGCTTCATGTGCATCATGCCTGGGAATTGCTTGTGGTAGTTGTTATCGGAGTTCCAAGACTCTTCATGGAAGGCATAGTTATGCTGCTGCTGAGCCTGAGTATCCATCCACATGCCATCATCGCCATAGCATTGCTGTTGAAATCCAAGCTTCCTTTGCATGTTGACTAGTTTTGCTGCTAGGTATATATTGTCTGAATTGTGTTGCCTTGATTGGTTTTTGTACCTTGTTGGAGACCCTTATATAGGCCATTAATAATTATATTATACGAATTAGATCAACTTATAATGCTATAAGAATAATTAGTCTTGTAAATGTTGATTTTCGTGAATATAATGGTTGCAATTTATTGAGTCACGTTTATTAATTAATTTTTAATAAATCACAATTGTTAGATATGCGAGAATCAATTGTTAAAATTTAGCGTGAGATGTTTTGATATATATAATATAGTAGTTAATTGCGCCGCAATAACACCGCGAGCAGCGCCATATGGGCGTTGCGGTGCCTCGCTGCAAGAAATCGCGTCGCGCTGCACCGGAACGCAATAGCAACCCTTGTGATCGTATTTGCAATCAAATTGCGGCCATATTGTTGTCATCAGGCAAAATGTCAATTTTGTCCTAAATTTAAATGTGTAACAAAAGAAATTTAAGGGATTTTTAGTCTATCCACATCTCTCTTTGTCACTTCTGCTATCACTGTCTTTAAAAAATGTTTCTTTTTGTCATTATTTCTGTCATATATCTATTCCGTTATTTCCGCAACCCGCTCTATCGTTATAGTGTTTTTCGGGATTAACCGCGACATGCCATAATCTGCATTTGATAACTACGATATATATATATATATATATATATATATATATATATATATATATATATATATATATATATATATAAAAAGCATCTTTAATTTGTATCCGAGTTTAATATGGCCAACTATTAATACAACTTTATTCTTAACTGTTTTTTACGAAGATAATTTCTTCCCTTTGGCTATAAATAATTGAATTCATACTCTTATTTAGATACAAGTGAATTAGGCAGGGGTATATATGGGCTGGGCTGGGCCGGGCTTTGGGCTTCCTGACCCAAGCCTACGTCAAAAAAAATTCAACTTATCTGGCCTATTAAAGACTTTATTTGTAGGTCAAGCCCGGCCAATTTTAAAAAATAAGAAAGTCTGGCATAGCCTACAGGCCATGCAGGCCTCCCACTGTAGATACTAAGCAAAAAAAATAATTGTATAGAGCAAAGAAAGTTCCATTCATGCATGCACTAATACTTCTCATAAGAAAAAAATGACAAACAAGAAAGAGTCAACATAATACCTCATCTCTAGAATGTATATCATTGAGAAATAGAGTCAAAGAAATGATAAAAATAAGAAAAATACAATTACTGGATGCTGAAATAAAGTCTACAAGAGAATATCATTCATCTAAAAATCTTTAAACCACCATCAAGACAAGGGAAAGAAGAGTATTACTCAAAAATCTTTATCAGTAACATCATAATCCAGCAAGGTACCCATTGCTCCATGGTATTAAGCTCCAACAGCATGTAAAATTTGGAGACATTAGACAAGTTTTCCTTTCATAAAATAAAATAGCACAAAAAGTAAAAGATATTGGTATTTAGTACTTTGCGTCTTTGCCACATAAAATAAATATTTTATTTTAATAAATTAAATAGGCCAGTTTACATGGCCGTAGGTCGGGCTTAACAAAAATAGTCTATGACCTATTTGTTAAAAACTATTTTTTCTAAGTCTAAGCCTACTTTACTTTTTTGAAAGACTGGGCCTGGGTCGGGTTCAATGTAGGCCGGATCGTAGGCTGGACCAGACCAGTCTGACCCATTTACACCCTAGAATTAGAGGGTAAAAAATTTACAACCAATTAAGAAAATCGCCATAAGAAATCCCTATGAGAAGCCAAATAGCTAGCCACGGTTTTCTCCAGTTTTGGATGAATTATAAGTAATACCAATAATAAAAAATTTAATTTACGGTCAAAGGTATGAAATACAATATTATTCAATGGTGGGATCAATTGGGAACAATTATCCAGGACCAAAAAGGTGTTGGTGTAGATAGAACGTGCAACATGGAAGAGTCCAGAGCTAAAGTTAGCTTAGGCAATGGATTGATGTTGGGTTTATCTTTTGCTCAGAGCCTCTCCTTTTTTTTATCTCATTGCTGAAACTAACTGTTTTGAATGGCATTCCTTGTCGCTTTAATCTGATGGAAGAAGGGTGTCTATATTATACGGGAAATTTTATATTTACAATTTTTTTTTATAAATTCTTACAAATTACATTAAGTATGACCGGTCATACTTCAATCAAGAGTGAATAACCGGTCATACTTAGTATAATTTGAAGAAAAAAATTATAAACGGATCTTATTCTATTATATACCTTAGCCTTGTTTTGTACCAATAAGAGAATGTTGCGTTTACAAATTTATTTTATAAATTACATTAATATATTTTTGAGAGTATATATAATATAATTTATAAAAAAAAATTATAAATATAACTCTCCCAATAATAATAATAATCAACAATTCTAAACACAGCACCATGGAGCAGGAATAAGACAAATCTTGTGGACAGAAAAGCATCACATTCGTTATGATGTGTCAACTCATGAGTCGTTCACATGGGACCGAATTCTCTCCACTCAAAAGAATTTTGGATCGACCCATTATATGAGTGAAGGGTCCGAACATATGCAATGTAATGTAATCAAAGAGGTATATTTGTTTAAAATATTTACAATTTGGGCTCGACTTGACGAGACTGGAATTAAAAAAATAAAATAAAAAATCAGATCAAATCTGGAACAAAAAAAAAACAGAAACATATCCGCAAAGAATTTTACACACTTGTATCAGATGTATGTTTGGACTTTGGAGGGAGGAAAAAACAGTAGTGTGTGATAGAATGTATGTTTTTATGTTTGATTATTAAAAAAGGAAATAATGCAAAAATAGTATAAAATTATCAGTAGACAAATATCACTTTCAGGCAACGAAATTAGGTGAGGGATTGAAATTCACTGACAACTCAATGAAGTCATGGGGTAAGAAAACTACCAAAAATCAATCATTTGAGCCTTTTCTATGCCCTGATCATTACTCCACAGATTCTACCTACTAAAATTAAAAATAAAGAAATCAGTGAAACAATACATTTAAGTAATTTATTTCTAATTTAATTAGTACAGCACTGAACTGAGTGTTCAGTACTACAATAATAATGGGGATTTATCCTTGACTAGACTCCTGGCCCCACTAAAAAAGATTAAGACAGGCAATTCTCAATTAGAATACAGAAACACATTTTTTTTGTCATTATAATTTGTCACTATTTCAATTCTATGATACATGGTTGGCTTTCTTCCAAATCCAATTCCCTTCAATTAATAGCGAAAGTTACTGCAGCACACCTGTAAATAATCATTTAAATTCAAAATTTTAAGATGTGGAGTGAAATTTTTTTTAAATGATTTAATTTTAGGGGCGATGGAGATTAAATTCCAGATCTTATAATCACTGAATTTTTGATACTAGATAAAGAATTATTTTAACCCAAAACCTTAACGGATTGAATAATTTTTTTTAATGATTTATATTATTATCTAATATCATTTAACTCGCACAAAATGTGAATGTACTCCCCGAGAAGACGAGGCAATGTGTGTGTGAATATGACAACATGCACGTAAATCCAAAATTACAGAGAGCACGGTATATGGTAAGAAAATTATTTTTAGATGTATGGAAAAGTGAGGATAAGTTTTTAAGAATCTCGTATTTGGTAGTATATTAGAGGAAAATTTTTCAGGAAAATTAGTTTCGTTCGATTTCAGGAATCAAAATACTATCGAAAAATATGGATTAGTTTCGTTGGATAAACCAAAATATCATTGAAAAATATCATCTAAATTAAGGGTGGAATTTCAGGAATCCCAAACTATAAAAAATATGAATTAATTTTTCAGACATAAATAACCAAATATAATATCAGAAAAATTATCCTAACATTTTTGTGAAATATTTTGTGGCCTACCAAATAATTGTTTTGATAAAAAAATCACTTTTCTATCAAATTCCCATGAATCATAATTTTCGAATAAAAAGAAATTATTCTCTACCTGACTACTGATAAGTGCATATTGAAATAGCAATATTTAGATTCCATTCAGTGCTACTATGATCTCACGTTAAATATAATTACTTACCAAGATTAATAATCTATAAACACATCCACTTAAAAAAAAAACAATTTAGTAACTTTATTCCCTCCTGATGGGATCCTTTTTAGCAAAAAGGTTAAGCTTATAGAAAGGAAAATAAAATAGTGCAGGAGGTAAATCTGATGCCTTTCTATTCAAAATATCCAACTTAAATAGCATTTACAAAGAGGAGTTGTAACTGCAGGAAATGGAACGTGGTCACAAGATAACTGTTACATAAAATTTAATATAAAATAAAACAGAAATGGGAAGTTAAAAACAGTAATGGGAAGTTAATGCAAATAAAACAATAATGGGAAGTTAAGGCTGACAACGTGGGACAAATTGAAGACCATTTCTCTAGCCATTATTGCTGCCCATGTCATGCACATAATCAGACAAGTAGGAAGGTATCTTTCGTGTACGAGGTGCTAGTGAAGTAGTTGGGTTTGTATCATCCCCCCTTCATCAAGATGAACCTTGTCCCCAAGGTTTTCAATGTCATCATCAGGAAGTGCCAGGTTGGTTGCTGTAGTGTTGTCACCATGAAATGCTTTGAGTAAGGAAACATGAAAAATGGGATGTATACGAGAAGTAGAGGGGAGGGACAACTTATAAGCAACAGGACCAATTTTAGCAATAATTTGGAATGGACCATAGTACCGCCTGGAAAGTTTATATGTCCTACGTTGGGCAACAGATTGTTGTCGATAAGAATGTAGTTTAACAAGGACCCAACTGCCAACATCATATTGACGATCTGTGCGTTTGCTGTCAGCAAAGGATTTCATACGTTGTTGAGCACGTTGCAAGTTGCTTTTGAGGGTACGCAGCAGTATGTCACGCTGACGGAGCAAGTGATCCACCTCCGGATTTTGAGTGCCTCCTGAAATGTAGTCTGATATTGCCGGTGGAAGGCGTCCATAAAGTGCTTCAAATGGACTCATTTTAGCAGAAGAGTGGAAAGTGGTATTATACCAATATTCAGCCCAATGGATTAATTTTGACCAAGTGGAGGGATTGTCCATGGTAAGGCATCTGAGATATTGTTCCAGGCAGCGATTCACGACCTCGGACTGACCGTCGGTTTGAGGGTGATAGGCAGTGCTCATAAGGAGTTTAGTGCCCTGTTGCTTGAAAAGTTCTTGCCAGAATGAACTGAGGAATAAGGAGCCTCTGTCTGTGATAATACTTCGAGGAATGCCATGTAACTTAGCAACATGTTGAATGTAGGCAGTTGCTGCAGATTGAGCTGTGAAGCTTGTAGGCAATGGGACAAAGTGGGCATATTTGGAAAGGCGGTCAACCACTACCATAATCGATGTCTTGCCTTGGGATGGTGGGAGACCCACAATAAAGTCCATGGTAATGTCTTCCCAAACACGATTGGGAATGGGGAGGGGTTGGAGTAGTCCTTGAGGTGAAGAAGTGGTGTACTTAGTTTGCTGGCAGATAATGCAATGACGAACCCATCGTTTGATATCAACTTTCATATTTGGCCAGTAAAAGTTCTGGGTCATGCGCTTAAGTGTTCGATAGAAGCCGGAATGCCCACCAACAGGGGTGCAATGAAGTTCATCGAACATCTCTTTGCAAAGACTAGATTTGGCTGGGATGTAAAGCATGTTCTTATAAAACAAAAGACCATTAGAATAATGAAAATGAGGAAAGGAGGTGGGGTTCTTACGCAGTGCAGCAATGATTTCCAAGGACTTGTCATCTGATTCAAGAAGTTGCTGAATGCGTGTAGCAATGGCAGGGACCGGGATGGAAAGAGCAAGAAGGGTGTTGGGACCAGTGTTGCCAAAGCTTCGGGATAATCCATCTGCGGCTATATTCTGTTTGTCGGGTCTATAGATGATCTTATATTGAAATCCCATGAGCTTGTAAAGCCATTTTTCCTGTTCTGGTGTGTGAATGGTCTGACTGAGGAGGTGTTGAAGGCTGTAATGGTCTGTCCTAATCAGGAATTCACGTCCTAAGAGATAGTGACGCCACTTGTGCACTGCCTCAGTGATAGCAAAAAGTTCTCGAACGTAGGTTGAAGCAGAACGAACGCGTGGGGAGAACAACTTGCTGTAGTAAGCTAGAGGATGGCCGTGCTGGGTTAGGACAGCACCCATAGCTTCACCGGAGGCATCAGTTTCAATGCAGAATTGGGCTGAGAAATCTAGTAGTTGCAGCACCGGGGTAGAGGATAAAGCCTTCTTGAGTTTGCAGAATGCATCATCTTGAGCCTCTGTCCAGTGAAAAGAATTCTTGCACAGTAAGGAGGTGAGAGGAGAAGCCAAAGAAGCATAATTCTTAATGAAGCGCCGGTAGTATCCGGCCAAGCCCAGGAAAGCGCGAAGGTCAGTGATGGTGTGAGGGACATGCCAATCCACGATTGCTTCAATCTTGGAAGGATCGACAGCAACACCATTGACAGAGATGATGTGACCAAGGTATTGGATGGTGTGCTGGCCGAATGAGCATTTAGTGACCTTGATGTGTAATTTATTTTGGTCCAAAGTTGAGAAAACAGCCCGTAAGTGAGCCAAATGTGTCTCCCAATCACAGCTATAAATCAATATGTCGTCAAAAAAGACGAGTACAAAACGGCGCAAATATGGTGCAAAAATGGAGTTCATGGTGGCTTGAAATGTAGAAGGCGCGTTACACAGGCCAAATGGCATAACCTTGAACTCGTAGTGGCCTTCGTGAGTACGAAAGGCAGTGGCTGGGATGGAATCTGGGTGCATCCGTATTTGGTGAAAACCGGACCGCAGGTCAAGTTTGGTGAAGAATTGAGAGCCCCGAAGTTCATCAAAAAGTTCATCAATGGTGGGGATAGGGAAGCGGTCGCGAATTGTAATTGCGTTCAATGCGCGAAAGTCTACGCAGAAGCGCCAAGTGCCATCTTTCTTGCGCACAAGAAGGACAGGGGAGCTAAAAGGGCTGAGGCTCGGTTGGATGAGGCCATCTTGAAGCATAGTGCGAACTTGCCGCTCAATTTCTTGTTTTTGGAAGTAAGGGTAGCGGTATGGTTTAACATTGACAGGTTTGGCTTCGGGTGGTAAGAGAATGCGATGGTCTTGGGTTCGGGAAGGAGGAAGGCCATGAGGTGGTTCAAGGAGATGTTGGTATTGTTGTAGGATTGGGTTAATGTCTGGTGGGATTGTAAGAGGGGTAGAGATACTGGTGGTGATCTGAAGGTGATAAAGGGTGGCGATAGAGGAGGTGGCCAATTGGCATTTGATAGTGGAGGAGTTGATTGGAGTGGAAGTAGGGGGAATGAAGCCATGTAGTGTCACTGGTTCTGTGTTGATGGTAAATGACAAGGTGAGGAGGCGGTAGTCAAAGGTGACAGGACTCAATTGGCGTAACCATTGTGCTCCCAAGACAATATCGGCACCATGTAACGGTAGGACAAACAAGTCAATGGGGAAATGTGGTTAGCAAGGTGGACAGGGACAGCAAGACATATTCCTGAGCACTGGAGTGTATCACCATTTCCAACAGTTACATGGAATGAGTTGGTGGTTTGAATAGGTAGGTGAAGATGATGGGCAATGCGCTCTTGAATGAAATTATGGGTGGAGCCGCCATCCACTAACACTTGAACACTGGTGCCGTTGATGGAACCTTGGAGGCGAAGTGTACGTGGGGAGTCCTGTCCAGCAAATGCATGAAGGGAGATATCAGGTATATCTGTAGAAATGGTGGGTGTAGGGTCAATTTGGGTTTCAGGGTCGATGAGGTCGATAGGTATGTCAGGGATATCTTCCAGAAGAAGAAGTTTGGCAGGTGTTTTACATTTGTGGCCGCGAGAGAATTGTTCGTCACAGTTAAAGCAAAGTCCTTGCTCTCTGCGACTTTTCATTTCCTCTGGTGTAAGACGTCTGACACCTGGTGGTAGAGAGGGTGTGGTCATTGAAGGGGTGTTTGTGTGGGTTGATGTATTGGGTGCGGGCAGTGTTTTGGAATGGAAAGAGGTGTTGGTATATTTGTGTGGGTTGTCTGCTAGTTTCTCCTCTTGGAGCCTTGCAAGGCCTTGTGCTTGGAAAATAGTGGTGGGTTGTAAGGATTGGACTTCTCTACGTATGGTTGGCTTGAGACCGGAAATAAAATTATGAAGGAGGAAATCAGTTGGTAGGTTAGAGGTGTGATTGGCTAAAGACTCATACGCTGTTATATAAGCAGCGACAGAGGATGTCTGTTGAAGTTTGGCTAAGGAGCCCATGTGGTCAGTGTATGGTGAGTCTCCAAAACGGGTTTCCAAGGCTGTTGTAAAGGCTGGCCAGTCAAGAAAAGGAGAATGAGAGTGCATCCGTTGGAACCATGCTAGTGCAGGACCATCCATATGGAAGGATGCGATTTGAAGGCGTTGTGGAGGTGGGGTATTATGAAAATCAAAAAATTATGTGGCTTTAAAGAGCCAGCCAGAGGGATTAGTGCCATTGAATCGTGGGAAATCAAGCTTAAAAGGACGAGGTTGGAGGACAGGGGAAAAGTGTGGAGTTGAGGTATTGGCAGTATTGTTGAGACTCAATAGTTGATCAATGCGACCTGTTAAGGTTGTAAGGGTGGTTTGGACTTCGTTGAGGCGGTTCACTGTTTGATTAGATTGTTCTGTTAGTGCAGAAATCTGTGTGGATGTTTTGGAAGAGGACTCACGAAGCTGAGTAATTTGGGATATGGCTTGGGTAGTGTTTTCAAACAATTTTTGGATTTGGGTGGCATGCTTTTCTTGTGTTTCTTCTAACTTTCGAAACCGTGTTCCTTCTGCCATTGGAGGGGAGTGTGCTCAATGAAAGCACCAAAATGATGGGATCCTTTTTAGCAAAAAGGTTAAGCTTATAGAAAGGAAAATAAAATAGTGCAGGAGGTAAATCTGATGCCTTTCTATTCAAAATATCCAACTTAAATAACATTTACAAAGAGGAGTTGTAACTACAGGAAATGGAACGTGGTCACAAGATAATTGTTACATAAAATTTAATATAAAATAAAACAGAAATGGGAAGTTAAAAACAGTAATGGGAAGTTAATGCAAATAAAACAATAATGGGAAGTTAAGGCTGACAACGTGGGACAAATTGAAGACCATTTCTCTAGCCATTATTGCTGCCCATGTCATGCACATAATCAGACAAGTAGGAAGGTATCTTTCGTGTACGAGGTGCTAGTGAAGTAGTTGGGTTTGTATCAGGATGAATGTTATTGATTTATGCGAGCAGCATTTCAAGAGGTTTGATTCTCTTTTCTTCACATTTTCACTTCACTCACGTTCTGTTAAGTAATTGAATTAGTAAAATTAACTTCATAGAACATTTTTTTTAAGGTGGTTATCTTAGGGTGGCAAAAAACGAGTCATCCCCTCGAGTTGGCTCATAACCCGCAAAAAATGAGTCGGATTGGATTAGCACAAACGAACTGTCAACCCGATTCAACCCGACCCGATCCAATCCGTGAAAAAATGAGCCAACCCGCGGTCAAACGGATTGACTCGCTAGTTTTTTTTTTAATTAAAAAAATAAAATATAACACATTGCGTCACATGCAGACAGATTGCACGACGCACACACATCACAGAGAGTCAAAGACACAAACTCACCCGAGTCACCCTAGCCCTAGGTTCCCACCCACACCAACGGCGGCGACATCATTTCCAAATCTCGCAAACTATCTCAACGATCGGGTCTCTCTATTTTCTTTTAATTGAATTTGTGTTCTCATTATTTTTCTTATTTTCATTCACGATTTCTCGGCTACGCAATTGGGTTCTTATTTGTTTTCTCTGTAGTTTTCGTAAATCTAAAAGCTAGTTTTTTTTTTTTGGTAAGATTATTGAAATCTAAAGATTCTAAACAGCGATGCCTTCTTCGTAAATGATATATAAGATTATTGTAAAGAATCTAAAAGCTAGTGGATTTTTTTTTCATCGTAAATCTCTGTTATAATTTGAGCAGCCCTTCAGTTTTCCCTTGGTATGATTTAAGAAAATGCTGCTGGAAGGTCTGAGAAGCCCTTCAGTTTTCCCTTGGTATGCTTTGAGCAGCCTTGTTTAATTTTAAACCAGAGTCTAAGGCAAGGGAGAGTGAATATTTTGACGCGTTTGGACAAAAAAATTACCATACTATCGCACTAACAGTAAATTTTACTAAAATGTCATGCGACATAATTCGCTACACAGTGTAGCGAATTATGCATGCAAATAATTCGCTACACAGTATAGCGAAATATGCCACGTCAGAACCAAAAAGTGTCATGTGTCAAAATTGTTGAAATTCGCTACCCTATGTAGCGAATTTCAACAATTTTGAACATGACATTTTTTGGTTCGGAGCATCCTGACGTGGCATATTTCGCTACACTGTGTAGCGAGTTACTTGCATACATAATTCGCTACACTGAGTAGCGAATTATGCCGTGTGACATTTTGGCAAAATTTACTGTTGGCGTGGCAGTATGATAATTTTTTTATCCAAACGTAACATTTAGATCAGTGTCCCCTAAGGCAATTTATGATTTAAGAAAATCATCAGTCCCGGAATTGTAATCAGGATTCTTCTGTTATGCTCTCTATTTGACATTAGTTTGTGCCTCTTGGTTTCGCATAGATCTGAATCTCCAGAAATATGATAATATCTAGAATATTCAGTTTTGTTTAAATTGGTTGGGTTCAACCCAGGAGCTAACCCCTAACCCACAGGGCAATATAGGTGTCATATGTTGCATATTTGAAAAGAAATTCTGATTTCATAGAAATCCCGAACGGGGAGCGTGTTCACTAGTCTTACGAAATAAGCCACGATTAAATTATGGATAATTTTAGAGTAAACATCTTTTTTGGTCCCTGACAATATTTACAAAGTCCTTTTTAGTCTTTAGCAATAAAAAAAGACCAAATTGGTCCCTAAAATTACAAAAAAAGAGCTATGTTAGTCCTTCTGTCAACTCCTCCGTCACGGCCAAACTAACGGTGCCCATGTGGCACGTTAGTGTGATGACGGGGCTTGGATGGTTGACACCTTGGATGAGAAATTGACGATGTTTTGTGCATATGAGATCAGAGCTTTGGAAAGTAGAGCACGACGTCGTTTCTTGGTTGATGATGAACCCTAAAAAATAAAATCCCCCAAAATGCAGAATCGAACCTTCAACAGACAAAAACCCCCCAAATTGATGAAGCTAACCCTAAACATGAAATAAGCCCCCAAAAATTGTGGACGTTGATGATTGAATCTCGACGACAGTAGAAGACATCTATCGGATTTGCTGGGCGTGGGAGAAGATGAGTGTTTCTTCTAGGATGGGGAGATCAAGTGGGAGTTCTGCAATGGGGGAAGAACAATGACAAGGACCGCCAGTCGGAGGTGCAAATGAGGGAGACAAAGTATTGTTTATACCTCCAAGACTGAGAGGAACCCAAACGAGACTTTCCTTGGTTGTCCCAATTTCAAGGTATGAATTTGTAATCTGCCTCTTTATTGAGTTGGGACACTAGCTAACCGTGGTTTTTTTTTACAGGAGAAGAAGCCCTATTGTGATTTTTTTAGATGGGTAGATGACATGTATAATGTAACAGCCCGTGTTAACCCGGATTGTTAACATACTATCGTATTAAGCCACGCTTAATAAAAATGCGGAATAACTTTTTTTTTAATTCAATTATGACGTCATTAAACTTAACCAACTTGATTACTTACTCAATTTCATAAAATACTGCCCGTATGTAAATTGCAAGACCACTAACTGGAATACCTCATATATAAATAATAAGTGAGTATCTAAAACCACAGAACTACAACACGTAGCCTGGGTCAAAATCCTGATACTTTAATTACAACATTAAATTTAAAGACAATAGTCAAACCATGTGGCATGGACAAACCCCGTGCTCACCAAATAAGGCAACAATGCCCAATCAACAGTCTCAACATAATAATATCAATAACGCGGAAAACATAACAGCAATCAGCATATCATCATATCAACTCAGCTCGGGCCTCCTGCCTCCTGAGCCCTCAACATTACCTGATTCTGGAATAAGCGTCCCCAAACGTGGGGTGAGATCTCTAACAAGAAATCTCAGTAAGACAAGGGGTCCTCAAGGAGTCTCCACCCCAAGCTCACTTACATGTGTAATATAAGTTCAAAAATAGTATTACAATATAAGTTCCAAAATCATGCGATGCAGCAATTAATCATGCCATGTGTGTTTATCAAATCTACTGGCCAGAGAAATGTAGGAATACGTCTATGCCTACATGAGTACATGGATACTACCTGCACCTCACCCACAGCTTCACCATCTTGTATGTACTACATACTCAGGCTTACCGTCTAGGTGGACACCACATGCATCTCATAAAAGCTCATTGCATATAAATAGCTCAACAGCATTTCCAAAACAATAAAGCATGTAACACAGCATGCATAAACCCATCCCCATGGGACATGGTGGAACAACAAAATGGCTAAACCGAGGACACGAAAGCTTACCTTGCAAGCTAGCTATCCAAGCCAAGAGTCCAACCACTCACAAGTCCACAAACAGCAGTATCACAATCTGATATGGACCAATAATACATCAACATTTATGCATCACAAGCATACAACTTAAAGACTACGCCTTTCCTTTACGTTTTACGTCTTAAGGCTTCCAACAAAGCCATAAGCCCTTAATCACATGATTCTGACTTAGTTCATTAATTACAGAAGTTCAACTTCCTTAAACTTGGGTCCACAATCACCCAATAGCTTACTGTTCACACAGCACGGCTACTGTTCTGTGAAAATCCAGGATATCCGGATATCACACTGGACATATCCGGATATTCCATATCCGGATACCCAGATCCCATATCCGGATATCAATATCCGGATACCATATCCGGATATCTGTTCGACAAATATCCGGATATCTCACGACAGAATGCAGTTTCTGCATTTCGTGAAAATATCCATCCAAGGTTCCATTTTTAATACTTCAAAACGTTAAAGCATGCATTTTTAATCCATTTTAGGTTCATATACATTATACCCTCTTGTTTACTCATTAAACATGGCCAAGACATCAACTTTAAGCATTAAAACTTAAGATCAAAGGTGAGAAAACTTACCAAAGTTCAAAACAGAGGAATGAGGGCACTTGGAGCTCAGCAACAGCTCCAAAGGTTCAGACTTCAAGGGTGCACGAAAATGTCACCAAGCAAGGACCTTTCTTCACAAAGAAAGCTCCTTGAAGCCTCACAAACTAAGAACCACACCTCACCACCACTAACCCAACAAGACAGCCCTCACAACCAACCCAAACAGAACCTCAACACTCAGAAAAGGCACACTAAGCACTCTCCAATGCTCACACTCAAGTGTTTACTTGATCAAGAAGGGAAACAATGATCAAAGGAGGTGACTTGGTGAGAGAGGAGGAAGGAATGGAGGAAGCAAGGTGGCTGGTCACAAGGCTGCAGCAACTCACGTAGGAAAAGAATATGGCCTAGGGTTTTGTGCCCTTAGTGTGCCTATTTATAGGCACAAGCCACTAATCGCGCAGTATTAGCCTTAATAGCAAAGTAAAAGATCTTGATCTCAAACTTTGGAATCTAGACCTACGCATTTTTCTAAGATTTTTCATATTTTTATTTTATTTTTCGGAGCACCTTTCCGGTACGCGCTTTTCCATAGCCAGTATCAGTTCTGGCATCAGATTACGTTATTTTGACTTGAAACTTGTTTTACAAGTCCTACATAATATTCTAGTAATTATCATGCATTCTTTATAATTTTCCGGGATACTTTTCCGGTACGCATTTATACCGAGTAGCAGAACCGGTATCTGCGCTTTTCTTCCGAAAAGCGACTTTCAGCATTCTTATCCATTCATTATAATTATTTAAGCCCAATAATAATTATTAAGTTCAATTATGGAATCATTTTCTAATTAACATAATTAATTCACTAATTACCTTAATTAGCGGTGCGGGTTCTTACATATAATGAACCCATGGAACTGGAAGAAGCAAGAATTCACTGTGGAGTTGGATGTTGCTGAAATTAATTTCAAGATGAAGTATGTGGATATGATGATGAGAGAGCAAGATGTGAAGATTACTGAGCAAGGAATGAAGCTTCATCAGCAGGAAAGAAAACTGAATGATGTATACCTGAAGATGGTGGAGGAGTTAGATAGGATCGACAACCAAATTAGAAATGTTGGTAGGACAGCTAGGGTCTTAGGTGCTGTTTGTGTTGGTGTGTTCATCATGTGTATGCTTTTTTGTTAGTGTGGTAACAGTCGAAAGAAGTTACCCCAATGTATTTTTCCTTCAATGATGTGTAATGAGTTATCAGTTCTGTTGTTATACCAATTAATGAAGAATGTTGTATTATATGGAGCATTCTGTGTTGGTTTGAGTCTGTTTGTGTATAGTATCATATATTTGTGTATCAACTACTGCAGTACTGAATGCTAGATTGTATCTGGTTTGAATCTGTTTGTGTATAATATCATATATTTGTGTATCAATTACTGCAGTACTGGATGCTAGTTTGCTACATTATATCACAAACCATCCATGTACAGATATAGATGCATAAGCTGATACATAAGTTCCATATTGTTATGCACATATGTTAATCATGCCAAAACACGAGGGCCAATTTGGTCCCTCTCAAATTACACGAGGGCCATTTTAGTCCCTAACAAACTGCTCGGGGCCCTTATTGGTCCCTGCCCACAGAAAAATAGGACATGAGGGATTGAAACACTTGCAGACTGAGATTACAAAACAAAAGTGCATAACATATGACTTGGAGGTCCAAGAAATACACTTTCATAACTCAGTTAAAAAACATAAAACAGAACAGCTGGAACATAAGAGCTGGAACACTGCATTGCTTTGAACATTCATCAACCCTGTATAGGCAGAGAAAAATAGGCACATACTTGTATGCTTTTGACCTGCAGTCCAAATCAACAAAACAGTCCAACTTGCTTAACAGAAGTGCATAACAGATGGTCATACAATTACATAACTTATTTAAAAAACATAAAAATAGGACATGTTTGTATCATATGGATCAACCCTGTCATGATAGAGAAATAGGCACATACATGTGTTGTCCACTTTGTTCAACCAGAAGACACAATTCAGTTACACATAATTGTCCTAGAACTAGAAACTAGTAGTGCATTACAAATAAAAGCCAACTGACAGGAATCAAAAGTAAGGCCTATAAATACAATATAGTTATCCAAGTAAGGCCTATAAATACAATATAGTTATCCAAGGAAAGCCTTGTTTGGTTTCCTCTCATTTTTGGAGGTATAGACAATACTTTGTCTCCCACATTTGCACCTCTGACCGGCGGTCATTGTCATTGTTCTTCCCCTCATTGCAGAACTCCCACTTGATCCCCTATCCCAGAAGAAACACTCATCTTCTCCCACGCCCAAATCCGATAGATGTCTTCTACTGTCGTCAAGATTCCATCATCAACGTCCACAATTTTTGGGGGCTTATTTCATGTTTAAGGTTAGCTTCATCAATTTGGGAGGTTTTTGTCTGTTGAAGGTTCGATTCTTCATTTTGGGGGATTTTATTTTTTAGGGTTCATCATCAACCAAGAAACGACGTCATGCTCTACTTTCCAAAGCTCTGAACCCATATGCACAAAACGTCATCGTTTGCTCATCCAAGGTGTCAACCGTCCAAGCCCCGTCATCACACTAACGTGCCACATGGGCACCGTTAGTTTGGCCGTGACGGAGGAATTGACAGAAGGACTAACGTGACCTTTTTTTTTAATTTCAGGGACCAATTTGATCCTTTTTTATTGTCAGTGACTAAAAAGGACTTAGTGGATATTGCCAGGGACCAAAAAAGATGTTTACTCATAATTTTATTCAAAATGAACCTCCAGCCTTACCGGTGAGACACGTGGCAGCATGCAAGACTTACTGCATTGGATTAATATTCTATGTAAAAAAGACTTACTGCATTGGATTAATATTCTATGTAAAAATTGCATTATTGAAGAACATTTTTAAAAGAAATCATTAAAAAGGGCGTTTACCCTTAACTTATTTTTTTTTGTCGAAAGTACAATTTTTATTCTATTGTGTAATATCATATGTTTTAGTCTTTTTATTTGTTTCTCTCTAATTATTTCAGCCAGGTCACAAAATAATTGCCTTGAGCTCCTATTATGTGAACGGACTCGAACCAAAAAGTATCAAGAGACACACCAGTTCAAGAAAAAAAAAATGAAAGAAAGAGAGTGCAGAAAGTGTCGAAAGTTGTTTACGACATTTAAGTTTTTAATCAAAATTACATTCATAACCTAATAACTTAATGGGGGAGGATATTCTTACTACCAAAATTTTCCACTACCAACTTACTACCAATCTAATCATCATTGGATCAAAGAGAGAGAATGTTAAAAAGTTTTTGAAGAGAGAGAAAATGTTGATCCAATGGTGATTAGATAGGTAGTAAGTTGATAGTGGAAAAATTTGGTAGCTAGTAAGAATATCCCTCCTCTAACTTAATTGCTTTGGGAGAGTGTTCTAAATTCTCTAGCAACTTATATCATGACCTGTGTCTCATGTGACTCTCTTGTGATTATTATTTTTTCTAATAACATATCCAAATATATATATATTTTTTCTAATTAAATTGAATTAAACACATTTCTATAAACAGTGATTGATTATGCAAGTGAAATTGTTTTTCTTTCTTCTATTTGAAATTTAATGCAAAACATAAACCCGTTTAGGATCTACTGAGTACTTGTTAACTTCTGGTAGAAGCATTATTATCCATCATATGCCAACATGTCCGGTACTATCATATTAGAGTTGGAGAAATATAGCTTTAAATTAATGATGATTAGATTAAACGAAATAAAACTTGGTCCAAAACTAGGCCTAACTTAGCAATCTAAGAGATATACACACTTCAAATGTCTACACCAAAAGAAAAAATATAGAAACCTCAGGTCAATACATCATTGTTGAATATCAGGAAACACTCAGACAACATAAACTACAATGGCGGTTGACTTGAGGCTGATATAGTATTCATTCATTCATTCATTCAACATCTGTAATTCTACTTATCTTCCTGATCAGGGGAGACATTCAAATCTGGGAGCAGTCTCTCTGCCCGCTCCATCTGTAGTTCCAGTGTTCTATCCACCTGCTCCGTCTGTCGATCCGGCCTATTCTGACTGTCAGTTTGATTGTCTTCATGGTCATTGCCACCATCAGTAAAAGGGAGAGAAAAAAATGAGAAAGATAGAACTTCATGCACGAGAGAAAGATAATGAGAAAGAGATTCACCTGCTACTCTTGTTGATGATAAGTCCTTGTAAAGTCTTAAAGCATCCGCCACCATCAAAATATTATTGGATAATATTTCTTTCATCAACTCTCTGCTCACCTCTTTGAAGTTGAACTTGCACTTCCACATCCCAGAAGTCTCCGGAGCAGATGGAATGATCAAGTATTCAACCTTAAGATTGCATAGGAACTGGAATAGGTAGTGATGACCATGAGAAATTATCAAGGTATATTGAATATTGTTATGAATGGCAATGATAGGAAATTTAACTAGGGGGAAATTTTGAGTTGTTGTTTTAAGATCCTTCTCTAATCTCCCACATGATTGTACATTGTTGAATGGACACTCCACAAGAGATCATGGGAATTTGTTAACTACTTACCGATTCAATTATCCTCATTAATTCCCGACAAATTCCTTGGCCCCTGTATGCCTCTTCTATGGCAATAAAAGGCATTTCTGAAATCCTCCTCCCATGAAATCTATAGAGCCATGAAGTAACAATTCAATAACAGTATGTATCACAATCTTAGTTAAAACAACAGAATTATAAATCTGTATGCGAAGTGGGTATTTGAACTGGGTCGGCCCTTTTTTATGTCAAGGGCAGAGAGCATCTGAGCACGAGGGTCATTGCCAAGTTACAGAAGAAACTCAATAACAAAAAAAAGTTAAAAAGATTATTAACAAATGAAGAAAGGATACCTTATAGAAGCGGCAGCGATGATCTCATCATCTTTCTCCAGGACAAATGTATAAAAACGGCTAAAATTAATCCTGGTTAAGTTTGATCTGAACATTAAATGACAGCAATTGATCAAAAGGTTGTATTCTTGATGCTTATATGAGAAGTAGAAGAATATTAGAGTAATTTGAAAATTTTGAATGAAAAAAAAAATATGACAGCAGCAGTAGTGAGTTACATGCTTTAAGATAGAGAAAACTATGTTCTGCAACAATGTGCAATAATAATACCATTAATGTGCTTACCCACAACTGTAAACTACACTTTGAACCACATTGATGCCGGTGTGTCGGTCAGTTATTGTTTTAACAGCTTCCTTCATTAACATCCAAGCAACTGCAACCTTAGAATTATTTTCTAAATGCAGGTTCCTAGAAGCAGAAACCACCTTGGGGTTCATATCCATGTGGCGGATAACTCTCCAAGAGTAGCTCGCAAAGACATCATTTTTTATTCCAAGTGAGCCTTCCATTTTCTCATAGATCTTTCACAAAGCACACATAGTCAAAATTCTAAATGTGACCGAAAAAACACACAAAAAATATCTTCCAAAATATAATATTTGATTTTCATGTTTGAAGCACAAATCATCTAGAAAGAATATGTACCTCTCTGCAACCAGGCCCACAATATAATCTTGAACAGTTAAGGTCTAGGGTTGCTTTCGAGAATTCTTTTTCAAATTTTTTAAAGCACCCCCAATGAACTACAAAAGCATGAACAAGGCTCTTTCAGCAATATCAATGGATAATGTCATATAAATCGGGGTAGGAAAAACGGGGTTGGGGGAGCTGTAACATGCCAGTTTGTAAAGCTTTAACCCACCCGCAAGATTAGGAAGAGACAAAAAAAACAAAAATGGCTAAACAGATCCAGAGAGAAGTCTTACACTTTTTGTCACATTGAGAGCAAGTGATGAATTCGTTAATCTCTCCACCAAGCCCACAGTATTTGCATATACAATATGGACATAACCAATCACTCCGGGGAACTCTCTGCAGTTTAAAAGGAAGGAATTCACAATAATTATGTAGACCATCAGATATATTTACACCAGAATATCTGCTTCTATAGAAACATAAAAAGAGCCAAGTAAAAGTCTATTTGATTACCTCCATATTCATACACAATGGATGATATAGGGAGGGACACTTGTCACAACATATTAAGTCTCCCCCATTTCCGCAAATTGAACAAGCATCATCATCGTGGTCTGCAGTAGTTTCTTTTGGCACATATGAATAGATACAGCGGCGTTTTCGTTCATTGGCATCTTGCCAAGCAGCAATCTGGCAGTCCTGGAGGGATGTACCTTTGCTAAGGAGGTAAATATGCTGGTAAGGTTGTCCTAGATTACTTCCTGCGTGCTTTTCAAAGGTCCACACGGATGTTTCCCTCTGGCAACAGCTGCAGAGAATTCTACCCCTGGTAATTCTTCCTGTCATAAGTGCATTTTCCTTTGTGCCATCCATATAGCACACTTCCTCATCTTCATCAATAAGTTTACAATCTATCAACCATGACAAAATGGTTTTTCTACATGACCGTTTGGGTGGAGGTGAATCTCTTTTCATGGATGTGGTTGGTGATGATGGACCTTTTTCCATTATTGAACTGGGTCCAGGATGACTACTTTCCTTTTTTTGTTCTACATTTGTTGCCCTCTTCTGAGAAAGGCAACTCCGTGTACCCTGTCCACCCCCTCCACCTCGTCCACCACCTCGTCCACCCCGTCCACAACCCCTTCCACCTCGTCCACGACCTTGTAGACGTCCTGCATTGAAATCCACAGTCGAGTCCGCTATTTCGGTCTCAATTGCATTTTGGGAACTCAATCTTGTTTTAACACCTTGTCCATGGCCCCGTCCACCTCTTGCAAATAAATCCACACTTTTTACCATTTCTGTCTCCAATTCTCTTGAACTGCATAATGTTGTTTTTCTTCTTGTTGATGGTCTAGAAGGACTGGACCTTGAATTATCTGAATCAGAACTTAATGAGTCACCTTCAGGATCGCTTGATTCCCGGTAGCTTACATTTTGATCATGATGCCTAAGTGAGTAGGTCTTTTTTTTGGTTTTAGCCATTGAAAGTTCTGTTCTGACAGTGTCAATTCAATGTGCCAAAATATCTGGGACAGAATTAGTAAACAGCTTAGAAAGAACTTCCATACTCATAAACCAGCAAAACCATCATGTTTTCATAGAAAACAATTTCACAAACTTTCATTACCATTTTGAAACTAGGTTTTATTGAGACTTATAATGTTCATGCAGAGGCCCAACAAAATTCCTGGTGTTGATTATGAGGAAGCAACAGCTTGCCTTTGCTAAAGTTTTTAAAAAGTTTCAGCACCTAGTATGTTAATTAGAACAGTTAATCTTTACTTCATGATTTATCCTCCATTTCTAAGGAAGTATAAGAGGGGTTTTATGTCATAAAATCATATCTGATGAATATGTAGTTGTTTGTAGTGTAGTCCTCTATATAAACTTCACAAAGGACCATAATGTTTTTACCAAATAGTCAATTAAAAGAATCTAAATATTGCCAATATTCCAAAATTGAACTAATCCAAAACATCTCAAAAAGGATTGTTCCAAAACAAACAGGAATCACTAGGTAGCAGGCATATGTGTGAGCAGTATAATCTGGTCATAACCTACCTAAGAAGGGTGTATATCAAACAAAGATAATAACTGTCACAAATAACTCTTTGTGAAACATTTTTAAAAGGCAGAGATAGCAGAGGCAGATGGCTTAAAAGGCAGAGAATCTATAACACAAAGAAATATTTATTAAAAAAAAAGAAAAATAGGCCAGAGGGCTTACCTGCAAACGAGAGAGAGAGAGAGAGAGACAGAGCAAGGCAGAGCAAAGAGCGAGCAAGGTAGAGAGCGAGGCACAAAGCACAGTGCAATAGAGGATGAGCAGAGAGGAAAGGTCAGACGCCGGAGGGAAAAAGAGGAAAGGGTGAGATGTTTTGTGCGACAACAAAAGAGGGAGTGAAGGAGAGGGTTAGGGTAAAACTCGAAATAGACTAAAATACCCTTACAATTTTTTTGTTATTTTAAAATAAGGGCAAAATCATATTTTGCCTTGTGACCGCAATTAGGCCACAATTTTGCCACAATGGCCACTATTGCATTCCAGCGCGGCATGGCTTCTTGCGGCAAGGCACTGCAACTCGCATACGACGCGGCTCGCGGCACAATTAACTAGTATGTGCAAAAGCAAGCGATCTATAAATCTATGAAATGCCAGCACAACTTGAAATAGTTACAAAAATAATTTTGAATAGAAAATAATTTATGAACTGAAGAAACAAAAAAGAGTAATAGGGATGTAAATGGTCAACAGAGAAGATTGCCTCCCATGGAGGATACCTGTGGTTTATCCAAAAAAAAGAGTAATAGGGAAATAAATGGTCAAGAGAGAAGAAAATCGAAGCAAACATCACACCCAATACACAAATAAGCAAGCGATCAACTTTAATTAAACAAAAGTTTGCAAATTTCAAAATCGAATAGGTTTTGACAGCACAATCTATACCAGAATAGCTCTTAAATTTTGTGCATCAATCAAACAAAACAAATAATGAACCTTCCTGCATACATAAATGAAGTTGCCGTTCAGGCGACTTAACACTTCGCCCAACAGGGGAAGTAGAATCATCAACCACATAAAATCTCAACCGTAGCATAAATTGCTTTTGAGGAGAAAACATACCTTCAATTTGGTAATAAGATCTTTTCCCTAGGTTCTTGATGTGCAGATTTATATAGATACTTTGAAGTTTGAGCAGTGGTCAATACAGAAGCAAGTGATCTATTAAATGCCAACATAGCTTGAAATAGTTAAAAAGATTTGCAGTGAATATCTGAACTCAACAAAAGAATTCATGTTACATTTGCTAATAAAAATGGGAAAATCGATACCATAGGAGACCGAGAAGGTGCTCTTCTCTTGTAGCGCTTTTAAAATGAAACAAATATGTTGTGACGTCAAGTGACACTGGGCAACAAGTTTAGACTAGTCTTCTCTGGCAAGGTGTTTAGTGCTAGCAGTGACTGAAATCTGAAATTTGTCCGAAGGCGGATTCCCTAAGGCAATTGTACTAGGAAATGGTAGGCCTTCAGTGTCTTTATATAGAAGATGGCTTCTTCTTTCATGTTAAATAAGATTTCTCTAGAATGATTGCAAATTGTATTGGGAAAATCCATAAAAGCATATAGTGTTATAAAAAGTATGAATCCAGTCAAAATGACAACTGCAAATTATTTGGCCTTAATTTGTGCTGACTCAACACTTGTCAATTGTGCTTCACACAAACATTGTCTAAAATGCATCATTAATTGTAAGCTTCCTTGTGTATATATGCTATTATATGTGTTTTTATTGCCCGGACTAAGATAAGAATAAAATAAATAACTTGTGTGATTATTTGTAAACTATTACGCCATGTTAAAAGAGTATTTTGTTCTGCTGCATTCCCTGCTATGTTAGATAGGCTTACAGAATTTGTGAAATGCAATTTCTTATGTTCTACTATATGATAATGCAACGGGTATGCACAACAAGAAGTTGTGGTTAAGTATTTTAAATCTTATGCAGAGTTTTAGCACTTCATCTGATAAAGTACAAACTAAGTAACACTAATTACAGTTTGAATAGAATATGGCCCTTATTTATTGATAAGGGATAGAAAATAGAGGAAATATTTTCAGAGACTTTTTTTAACATATACTATATTTTGTAGTAGTGCCTACAACACAAATTACAATTTGATTGGAATGCATCCCCATTTTAAACTTACCACTATGTTTGCCAAAAACAAGTATATATAATAAGGGAAAAGTAAATCTCATGTTGTATAGATACATTAAATGTGGGACCCACCTATTTAAAAACAAAAAAACAAAAAACAAAAAAATGTGTGGCTGTGTAGGAAGTGTTTGTTTTCTCATGCAACGTGAGAAAAACAAACCCCATATATTAATTAAGGATAGAAAAAAGAGGAATTTCTTTCAGACACATTTTCTACATATAATTTTGGTCATATCTCATATCTCATATCTTCTAGCATATCTAGCTGCCCAAAGTTGTTTTGGATTGAGCAAGTACAAGAACTGTTACAAAAATTGCCTAGAAGTTAGTAACTTGCCTTAATGGCATCCAAAAACTTTCCAATAAACTATAAAGCTACTGCTTCTTGCATTGATTATGTCATTGAAAATTGTTTAGTAATTAGCAACTGATTATTTCTTGAGGAAACTAGCTGAATAAACACCCATGTAATCTTTTATTGGAAAAGGAATGAAAATGATGGATGGGAGAGGGGATTGTGAAATGAGTAACTAGTTAAACTAAGAGAAACTAGACATTGCTTTAAATCAACCATATATAATTTGTCCTTATTTAATTTCAAAAATTTGAGTTACAGTAAAATAAAATAAAAAATTCTGAAAGTAAAACAGCTTTACCATTTCACGTTGTTGTTTGGTTCCGTCGCCTTGGTTGTTGGATGTAATGTTGGAAGCATGTTGATGGATTCAATAGCAAGCTTTCATTGCCAGGTACCAATTTTCCCAAATCGTACCAGTGGTTTGTGATTTTCCCCATATGCATTAGGTTTTCAGATTCACCAAATAACATGAAACAAAGGAATTGATTGCGGATTTCAAACTGGGGTTTCTCAAAGTCATTGTCTTTAACCAGCAACCCCAAACTCAAAATGGAAACCCATGCATAGATAGCAAACCCAAACCCAAAGTAGAAACCCATTTGGATTCGAATCTCAATTTCGAAGAATCTGCTTCCCTTGTTATTGAAGATGATATGCAAAATGAAGAACTGTTCTCGGATTGAAGTGAAGCTTCTAAGTTCTCAATTTTGGATTCGACAAACAGAATGCAAATTCACATTATTGATTATGCTTTCGATTAAGGGTATTTCAAAGTTAGCCTCGCTCGGCAATTAGAATGAAAAATGGAAAAAAAATTAAATTTTATATTTCAATTTATTTATTTTTGGTTTTCTTTTTCTTTTTTCTTTTTTCTTTTTTCTTTTTTACAGAGTTTTCAACTTTTCAGCCCGTGACCTTGTGCTAGCTTCGCACACAACTTTGTGAGGTGATTTGGAGTTTGTTTCACACTTTCACCGATATTTGCTATTTCTGGCCGCAAAGAAAATCTCAAACTAGTTTGGAATTAAATAATGTATAACCCATCTACGGTAGAAATTGAAGTTGTTACGGACCCGATCTATATCCTAACCTCAGAAGCACGAACACGTGAAATCTTATCAAAAAAATGTGTGTCCGATATGCTTTTTCGATACGCATTCAATTTTTTCTACACGTGATCAACGTTTTGACTCGCATCCGACACGTTTTTTTTAGTCTAAATTTTATTTTTGTTACGGATGAAGCTCTGCTGAACCGCCACCCTGGAATATCTCGTCAAGAGATATTGCCAAATCTCAACTGCTGAAACAAACTAGTTGAGGCCGACTAAGTCGGACGGAATCTCAACAGTGGGAGCTCAGCAACCAAGCCAGGTATCCCTATAAATAAGAGCTCAGACATCCCAGGTACACACCTCTGAATCGCCTAGCTTATTCCACTCATTGTGGACACACCACCCCTTGGTTGTAAAGCCTATTGCTTGTGCGCAGTGATTGTGACCTCGGCGTATAAGCCTAGTACATCAGGCATATACATCATCTCTGAGCGCATACCATCCGGTATAGCAATACGGTCTACCTCGGACCTAACATTGGCGCCGTCTGTGGGGACTCGGTAAAATTCGATTCCCATAACACCATGACCAACACACGATCCACGTCGGGCATTGCTCAGGGGCCATCCCAAATGTCTGGTTTGGAGCAGCTCCAGGCTTCCGCTAGCCCGGTTCTGGTGGACGTACAGGTCGAGGAGGTCGGATTACAGGGGCCGACTCCTAGACCACCAATCGGAAACACAACGATTGTAACCCGCCCATCCGAGCCACCGAATGTAACTTCAATGGCGATGGGAGCAATCCTCCAGCGGATGCAGGAAATGGAAAACAGATTCCTAACCCAACAACGATTAGATGCTGAAAGAATGGCAACGCTTGAAGCTGAACTACGAAACCGGACCGCTCAAGGCGGAACCGGAAGCGGACCACAAGCTCAGGACGGGGGAAACCAGCACCAAAATATTGGTGGAAACGCTAATGCAGGCAATGGAGGTACCCAACCCCATAACGCCTCCGCTGCCGAAGTCAATGTCCTGGAAACTCTGGCTCTTCACCTCGGCAATCAGCAAGAGGTAGGAGGCCAGAACAATGCCACCAACCAAAATTATCTGAACGACGATGAAGCTAACGATAGCCCATTCACGGAAAGACTAATGAATCTGGCCATCCCCCCAAGATTCAAAAGCACCAGAATACCTCCATATGATGGGAGTCAAGACCCGGAAGCCCACTTGGAGGCTTTCAAAACTGAAATGCTGTTTAATGGGATCACAGGACCCATCAAGTACAGAATTTTCGCAACAACCCTAACAGGACAGGCAATGACCTGGATCACCAGGTTGCCCAAAAATTCAATTGACTCGTTTGAAGACTTAGCGCGGACTTTCCGCCTCAACTTCGCAACTAGCAAGGTGCATCCCATGCCAGCATACGCGCTAGGAAGAATTCGTCAGAAAGATAATGAATCATTAAGAAAATACCTTGATCAATTCAAAGATGCAGCACTGAAGGTCCGCGGTCTCACCGAAGCCGTGCACCTCCACCTAATCATTTCGGGATTAGATGGCGACTCCCCACTCGCAAGGTCGATCTACAAGAACCCGGTTAATGACCTCGAAGAGTTCCGACGTAGGTCGGACAAATACATCGACGTGGAGGATATGCAGCAGGTTTACGTCGAGTCTTGTGGGCGGAGCCCGTCAAGAAGGAGTCCAAATAAGAAGAACGGTAGAGATCGGGACCACAAGGGGTCCAAAAAAGGGAACGACGCTCGCGAAAAGAAGACGGAAGATCGTTCTCCTAGAACGAAGTTTGAAGACTACACCCCACTAAACGTGCCCAGATCCAGGATCTGGAGAGAGGTAGCTCAAACCGAGATGCGAAACGTCGACCGACCTCGTCCCCTCAGAGCAAAGAGCGGATTGGACAAAAGCAAATATTGTGCGTTCCACGACCAAAACGGCCACATCACGGACGACTGCTGGGACCTTCGAGACGCAATTGAAAAACACGTCAGAGAAGGGAAGTTGAAACAGTACATAATTCGTACGCAGGGTAAGAAAAACAACAAGCCCAGACAAAAAAGCCGAAGCCGAAGTCCGAGGCGTGGAGACAAAAGAGACCAGAGACAAGACCGCAACGCCAAAGGCAAGGAAGTCGACGACAGAGCGGAGACTTTTCCCGAAGCAGAGTTTGAATGCAATGTGATCAGTGGGGGATTGGGTGGCGGAGGAGACTCGGCGAACGCCCGAAGGAAATACTTAAAGGAGGTCATGTCCATTAGAGATCGGCCAACTTTTAAGCCAAAGCTCGACGAACCTGAACCCCCTCCGATATACTTCACCAGAGCAGAGCTGGCAAGGGTCGTGCCAGGACATACTGACGGATTGGTAGTCACTGGAGTGCTAGTCAACTGCCGAGTCAGGAGAATCTTCCTCGACCACGGAAGCTGTGCGGATATAATTCTCTGGGATGCTTTCAAGAGAATGAATTTGGACGAGAAGGACCTAAAGCCATGTGTTACCGAGCTCCTTGGCTTCAATGGAGCACCATCCCCACCGAAAGGTTATATCGACCTCAAACTAACTCTTGGCACGAAGGATTCCTTCCGTACTGAGAGAGTTCATTTCGTGGTAGTAGACACTTCCTCTTCTTATAACGTAATCATTGGTCGTCCTACCATTCACGACTGGGACATGATGATATCCACCAAGCACCAACTCATGAAAATGCCAGGGCCAAACAATGAAATAATCACGATTCCTGGAGATCAAAAAGAATCAAGGGAATGTTATTATGAGACAATTCGGGCCCATCACGGTGACCCAGCATCCCCTCCCCGGATAAGGGGGGAAGGATCAAGAGACCGAGCTTTCAGGACGACCGACAGAGAGGTCAACTTAGTCGAGCTCGACATGCGAGAGGAGCTACAATCGCCTCGACCACAACCTGAGGGCGAATTACAAGAAGTCGAGATCCGCGGTGACGGCCAAGGCTATACCAAGGTCGGAAAGTCTCTGGAGCTAGAGTTTCAAAATGAACTCGTATCATTCCTAAAGACTAATTCCGACGTATTTGCTTGGAAGGCCTCTGAGATTCCTGGAATTGATCCAGCCTTTTGTTGCCATAGGCTATCAATGTATCCGGGAGCAAAGCCGGTATCCCAAAAGAAAAGGAAGATTGGGGTAGACAGACGACAGGCTCTAAGCGAACATGTGGACGAGCTCTTGGAGGCCGGATTTATTCGTGAAATACAGTACACTACTTGGCTGTCAAATGTAGTAATGGTCAAAAAACCAAGCGGAAAATGGAGAATTTGCGTTGATTATACAGACCTAAACAAGGTCTGCCCAAAGGATTCATATCCATTGCCCAATATTGACCAGCTAGTTGACAACTCATCTGGCTTCCAGTTGCTTTCATTTATGGACGCATACAAACTTGATGCTCTCCGGCAAGTATACCGATCGCACAAGTAATAAAGTGATAAATACAGTTCGTCTCCACAGGGATTAGATCTAATATCAAGTAAACGATTTCCTTTAAGAATGGACGATTTCCAAAAGGGTTTTTGTGACAAATATTGTCGAATTGATTGAAATTAAAAATAAAGACTTATTTTTGTGTTTTTGAATTAGAAAAGAAAACAATACAATTGAAAATTGATTTTTAGAAAAAATATGAGAAAAGTATTGTAGCCAGGGTTCCTTCACCAAATGATCCCCGCTTTTTACTCCGGATTGATTTATAAAAATCATCTATATAATCACTCAGATAAATTATCATCTAAAAGATTTAATAGTTAACCCTCAATTCCTTGCAGGGTTAACCCTTTAATCCCATGAGAAACCCCAATTCCTTGCAATGTTTCTCATGGGATCAAGCAATGAGCGTGATAATTTAAGCATCTGCAATCGTATACACGTCTATTCCTAGCACGCATACAGATTGTTATCTTACCCCCTTTCGAGATCAAAACCCCAATATTCCTATCTAGGATTTTGATCCTCAGAATATCCCCAACTATCAGATTGATCAATTCTAATAAAGGGAATATAAAATTCGCACAGAGTAAAGATAAAGATAATTATATAAATTAAAAATCATAAATCAATCCTTCATGTCAAGGGCTCACATATGGATCGTGACCCTGACTACAATAAAAATGATCTAGCCGATCAACATCATGATCGCTGATCTAAAATTCAACATAAAATTAAAACAAAAGATAAAGAAATACTAGATGAAGACGAAGAACGAAGAACAACTCCAGTGCTCTTCTCCTCCAATCTCCAGATCTGTCCTTGAACCTTGTATCTGTGTTTTTTTCTTTTTTCAGATCTGACAAGTCTGCTGACCTAGTTGCATAAGAGGTACTTTTATAATATTTTATTTCCTTTCCAAAAGTGCCCCTCAGAAAACACGGAGATCCGTCCCGCATACCGGCGCCGGTTGGCACCGAATTGGCGCACGTTTGCGCCACTCCAAACTGGCGCTGGGTGGCGCCATTTTTTCAACATATATGGCGCTAGTTAGCGCCACTTTGTTACTATTCATTGGCGCTAACTAGCGCCAATTTCATTTGTTTTTAGGCGCTAGCTAGCGCCAGTCTTCTGTCTTGCGGCGCTAGCTTGCGCCATTTCCTTTGTAATTTGGCGCTGCTTTGCGCCAACCTTCTGTCTTGTTGCGCTGAGACGCGCCGCTTTCTTTCGTAAATGGGCGCTAGGTTGCGCCAAACTTCTGTAATATTGCGCTCAGGAGCGCCACTTTGTTGCTACCTAGCGCCACTTTGATGTGCTCGCTGCAACCCGCGTCATGCTTGGAACTCACAGTGTGCTATAATTTTCCTGTAAAAATACAATTAAAATGTGAATATTATTGACATTCAAAGAATCAATATAATTAGCCAATATGTATTTAATTTGCTCTCTTATGACTCAATTCTTGTCAATTTTATCACAGAAAAATCACACCTGCCAGAGGCACATCAAATCATTCCCAGATTTAAACGTTGCTGTCCCCAGCAATGTAAAAGACTTAATCTAGGAAATATTCACTTAATCTAACATAACAATCATAGTCACTCTCAGACTCAATATGCCATGTATGCCTGACTAAATATCATGAACTTCCAATAATGCCATCAGCTTCTTAAATATATAAATCTACATTGATTACCCCTCACACAGATAAATAATGTTCACTCAACACTCAGTGTTTTAAGGGTATCATGAGCACTCAATTACTCAAAGCTATAACACTACCATATGCTTGATTATATTCTACAAAATTCTTGAAATTGAAGAATCAAACACATGCATTAATTGATCAAAAGGACTTCACAGGTTGTAACTTTGGCTGGGGTAATGGGTAGGAAAATTTGGATAGTAGCTCAAACAACCAAGAGATTGAAAACTGATATTATTTCATTTTTAACAATTTCAACTCAATTGTTTTGCTCCACTAACATTCCCACAGAATTCCGGGAATTCATTACTTCCTGCCACCTTTTATTCTTTTCCTTTTTCTTGCTTTCTTTTTTCTTTTTCTCTTTTCATTTTGCCCTTTCTTCTCTTTTTTTTTTTTTTTTTTTTTTTTTTTTTTTTCTTGACCATTGTGGAGCTTACCTCACTTTCTTTACTTTATTTCCAACATTTCCAGTGATTCAATCTCAACCAAGGTAAGTTATATGGATATTGACTAAGCCATTAATCAGGCCACAGGTCATTTCACAATAAATCAATTCAGGCTCAAAAGGGCTAGCAAGGGAAAATTTCATACAGGTGGGCTATTTTGGCCAATAGCTAATAAGAACAAAATGCCTTTGTCATATCAATCAATGCATGCATTACAGAGAAACAAATCAAGTTCTAGAGTATTACAACAGTGAGGCCTTTCAACAAGAATTTCAGTGTTTAGGCTCAAAACCTCACAGCTATGGTATCAATGTAGACTCAAGAAAATTGACTTCAGACATTATCAGAATTCACAATCTTAATTCAGACAACCAAGCAATCATGTAATCTAATTATGCCTATGCAATGTTATGTCAGAAAGTCATACAATATATTCCAAGAATTTAATCATGTACAAAAAAGATGAGCACATTTAAACCTGGGATTTGTTCAAAACACACCATTTTTTTTTTTTTTTTTTTTTTTTTTTTTTTTTTAGATAACACAAAATAACTATAAAAATAACTAAAAATAAATAATTTACAAAAGTTAGAATATCTCCCCTGATCGAAGAATTGAAGTTCTAAGGTGCAAGCCAACCATTCCCAGATTTAGAGCATTGCTGTCCTCAGCAATAATTAGACCACAAAAAAATGACTGAAAACCTGCACAATAGAACAAACAGTGGCATATAGAAGAAACTATAATGCACACATCAAAATATCCGAATGTTTGAGGAATAATCTAACAAAAAGAAAATAATTGACCCTAACTACAAATTAAGCTAAATACAATATATCTCCATCCGTAGGAGACATCAATCGTCCTCATCTTCAGAATCTTCCGTTGCCATCCTTCGAGCATCTTGGAATGGATCAGGAGCAGGACGATACAGCTCTGGGTCAATAAATGGCTGTGAAGGCATAGGAACATCAGCTGGAGCCGGGGCAGGATAAGGGTTTTGATACACAAAAGGAGGAGGAACTTCTGGATACACCGGTCGGAATGTTTCAAATGGCACAGTAGGATATGCATGCTCCAGGAATTGCTGAAAGTACTCTCCCTGCATAAGAAGTTTCTCATTCTGAATAGAGATACGCTTGAACTGCTGCTGATTCTGAATGAACATTTGTGAAAGCTGTTGTTGCATCTCATAAAAATCATAAGCAGGAGGAGGCCCTTGTGTAGTAACTGGAGTCGTATGAGCATAGTGTGCTTCTGAAGCATCCGACTGAGGTATAATAGACATATGCGGAACACGTGGAGAAGGAGGCCTACCAGCTTTGCGGCCTCTACTTCTGAAATCAACATCAGATTTATCACAGTGATCTATGTATGTGTCCAGAGTCAATGTAGATGCAGGTCTAATATCAAACTCCTCATCTTCAGGAATAAGCACACCGGCCCGAATACACAAATTTGTAATGAGGGAAGCCAAACCCAGACGCTCTTTTTGCCTACTCCTTGTTATCATATGGCAAATTCTATCAGATAGGGCAGCAGAAATATGCAATCTTTCTTCCCCAATAAGTATATATAAGAGAGATGCCCTCTCAATATTCACATCTGATAGATTAGAGGAGGGCAAGATGTTAGCATTCACAAAACAATGCCAGAAACGGCATTCACCAGTCAGGTGTGACATGCGTAACTTTTCTGGAATTCCCCCATATTTATTTTCCCATTCTGAGAATGGTTGAGTTATCCTGAGTCGCACCATCTCAGTTAGTTGAGGAAATTCCTCCGGATATTGCCTGCGTCCCATAATAGGCAACATGCGATTATAAAGATTAACATAATCGCAAGTCGTAGAAGAATGGTAACTTGTTTGCAGGAATGCCTCAATGGTAGCTGAATCAAAGGGAACTGCAACTCCCCTTACCCAAGAAGTCCTGGTTCTGTGTATTTCCTCCAAATCAGCATTTGCATAGAACTCCTTCACAATTGAGCTGGGGGCTAGTTCAGCGTAATCTACCAGCTTCTCCCATTTCCTCCTTTGGATAGTTCTCATGATGGGATTGTCATGAGGTAGATCCAGAGAAATACATCTTTCTGGAATAAAACCTTTGTCTGCATATGAATCGTAGAATCTCTTCTGAGCTTCCATGTGCAGAAATCTGCTTTCATCCAGAGTAGAAATTTTTCTCTTTTTTTTACTAGCAGCTGCTGGTTCCTTACCCTTAAAAGTCTGAAAATCAGAAATACAGCCAAGCCATAATACAGATAATTCCCAGATTTATCTCAAATCAAATCAGTTAATAAATATACATGCAGATGGTATAAATATTGGAAATATTTCTAGCCACACCCTGCACATACCATTCCCAGATTTAATCTCAGATAATGTAACCCAAAATTTTTTTTTTTTTTTTTTTTTTTTTTTTTTTTTTTTTTTTTTTTTTTTTAGCGCGCGGGCGCTTTTTTTTTTTCGCGCCCGGGGCGCGGCCTAGCGCGGGGGCGCTGCCGAGCGCGGGGGCGCTGCCGAGCGCCGCAGGGGCGCGGCCTAGCGCGCGGGCGCTGCCCAGCGCGGGGGCGCTGCCGAGCGCCGCAGCGGGCGCGGCCCAGCGCGCGGGCGCTGCGCCAGCGCGCGGGGCGCTGCCGAGCGCCGCAGGCGCGGCGCTTGCGCGGCCTTGCGGCTGTCGCGGGTGCGCGCCGCCTTGCGCGGCCTTTCGCGGCTGTCCGGTGGCCTTGCGCCGTCTGCCGGACTTGTGCCGCTTGATCCTCAGTGACCAATAACTCATATTCATGTACAAAATCAAAGTTAAAAGTATAAGAAGATATAGAAACATACCTTTGGTGCCATTAATGATAATGAAGTGTGTGAGATGAAACCAAAGAAAAGAAAAAGCTACGAAGGGGGAAGGAATAGAAAAAAGGGAAGGTATAGAAAAGATGTGTGGGATTTAGAAATAAGGGGAGGGGGGTTATAAAGGGGATGTGTCGGTGGTGTCCACCGACAAATTTTTTTTTTTTTTTTTTTTTTTTTTTTTTTTTTTTTTTTTTTTTTTTTTTTTTTTTTTTTTTTTTTTTTTTTTTATTTTATTGGGTTGCCTCCCAATAAGCGCGTGTTTAACGTCACGAGCCTGACGGTTACCTCTTCACGTGCCAACAGAGTTGAGGTATTGAGTCACGGTATCGTGTGAGACAATTCCTTCATGATAGAATTTTAACCGCGAACCATTTACCTTGAAAGGTCTATCTTCATTCAGTGGTGATATTTCTATTGTACCATAAGGAAAAACTGTTTTCACCACATAAGGACCCGACCATCTTGATTTTAATTTTCCTGGAAACAACCTCAAGCGAGAATTATACAGCAAAACTTGTTGGCCAGGAGCAAACTCCTTGTGAGTAATTTTATTATCATGCCACTTTTTGGTTTTCTCCTTGTAAATTCTGGCACTCTCATATGCAGAGTTCCTGAACTCATCAAGCTCATTTAACTGAATCTGCCTTTTTTCAAAAGCTTTTGTTGGGTCAAAATTTAGGAATTTGATTGCCCAAAAAGCTTTATGTTCCAACTCTACAGGTAAATGACAAGATTTTCCAAATACCAATTGATAAGGGGACATACCAATAGGAGTCTTAAAAGCAGTCCTGTACGCCCATAGTGCATCATCCAACCTCTTAGACCAATCCTTCAAAGAATTCCCAACAGTCTTCTCTAGAATCCTCTTTAGTTCCCTGTTAGAAACCTCTACTTGGCCACTTGTCTGTGGATGATAAGGTGTAGCAACCTTATGTTTAACACCATATTTAGCCAACAAGTTATCAAACTGCTTGTTACAAAAATGAGTGCCTCCATCACTTATTATGGCCCTAGGTACACCAAACCTGGTGAATATGTTCTTTCTCAAGAAGTTCATAACCACCTTAGCATCATTAGTGGGAAGAGCAACAGCCTCAACCCACTTGGAGACATAATCAACCGCAACAAGGATGTATTGGTTGGAGAAGGATGAAGGAAATGGTCCCATAAAATCTATCCCCCACACATCAAATAATTCTACCTCTAATATGCTGTTCAGAGGCATTTCATTCTTACGGGAAATGTTTCCAGTTCTTTGGCATTTATCACATTTTTCCACAAAGTCCCTTGCATCCTTGAATATAGAAGGCCAATAATAACCGCTCTGCAGAACTTTTTGAGCAGTCCGATTACCTCCAAAGTGTCCTCCATAGTCTGATGCATGGCAGTGCCACAGGATCTCATGAACTTCGAATTCTGGCACACACCTTCTTATAATTCCATCAGCACACTGGAAGTACAAGTAAGGATCATCCCAATAAAATCTCCTTGCATCTCTAAGGAACTTTTTCTGTTGTTGCCTAGTAAGGTTGGGTGGCAGCTCTTTTATCACTTTGTAATTGGCAATATCTGCAAACCAAGGAGGTAGGAATATAGCCATTACTTTTTCATCAGGAAAATGATCATTTATTTCTTTCTCAGGACCATCCTGTAATTCTTTTTCCTGAATTCGTGACAAATGATCTGCCACTTTGTTCTCCACTCCAGCCTTATCTCGAATCTCCAAGTCAAACTCTTGTAATAAGAGCATCCACCTGAGCAAACGAGGCTTTGCATCCTGCTTATTCATTAAATACTTGATAGCAGAGTGGTCAGTAAACACTATCACCTTGGAACCCAACAGATAAGATCTAAATTTGTCTAATGCATATACTACTGCTAGCATTTCTTTTTCAGTGGTGGCATAATTTACTTGTGCCTCATTTAAAATTTTGCTAGCATAGTATATAACATGTAACAATTTATTCTTCCGTTGGCCAAGGACAGCACCTATTGCATAGGCACTAGCATCACACATGAGCTCAAAAGGTAAATTCCAGTCAGGAGCTACTAGAATGGGAGCTGTAGTGAGCTTTTCTTTCAACAGATTAAAAGCTTCAAGGCATGCATCATTAAATTGAAACTCAGAATCTTTTTCTAAAAGTTGGCTTAAAGGTTTAGCAATTTTAGAAAAATCTTTTATGAATCTCCTATAAAACCCAGCATGTCCTAGAAAACTCCTAATACCAGTCACATTATTAGGAGGAGGCAATTTCTCAATTAACATCAATTTGGCCTCATCTACCTCAATCCCTTTTTTAGATATTTTATGTCCTAGGACAATTCCCTCCTGTACCATAAAATGACATTTCTCCCAGTTAAGTACAAGATTTGTGTTTTGGCATCTTTTTAACACATGAGTTAAATTTAACAAGCATACATCAAAACAAGAGCCAAAAACAGAGAAATCATCCATAAATACCTCAAGGATTTTCTCCACCATATCAGAAAAAATGGAGAGCATGCACCTTTGAAATGTGGCAGGTGCA
>JAVKPL010010543.1:0-46133 GCA_032173675.1 Gastrolobium villosum | reverse complement strand
ATTTTGCTAAGTTTTTTGACGGAAAATGGATTCCATCGAAGATTTTTGACGAAAAATGAATTCCGTCGAAAACAGATTAATAAAATAAATTGCAAAAGAAATTCATTTTGTGAACTTTTTCGACGGAAAACGAATTCCGTCGAAAACGGAAGAATAAAATAAAGGCAAAAGAAATTGATTTTTTGAAGTTTTTCGACGGAAAACGAATTCCGTTGAAAATGGATGAATAAAATAAAGGCAAAAGAAATTGATTTTTTGAAGTTTTTCGAAGGAAAACGAATTCCGTCGAAAACGGATGAATAAAATAAATACAAAAAAATTAATTTTGTCAAGTTTTTCGACGAAAAATTGATTCCGTAGAAGATTTATGATGAAAAATGGATTCCGTCGATGATTTTTGACGGAAAATGAATTCCGTCGAAATTGGATGAATAAAATAAATGAAATAGAAATTGGTTTTGTGAAGTTTTTTTGACGGAAAACGGATTCCGTCGAAAATGGATGAATAAAATTAATGCAAAAGAAATAGATATTGTGAAGTTTTTTGACGGAAAACGGATTCCGTCGAAAATGGATGAATAAAATAAATGCAAAAGAAATTGATTTTGTGAAGTTTTTCAACGGAAAATGGATTCCGTCGATGATTTTTACGGAAGTTGAATTCCGTCGAAAATGGATGAATAAAATAAATGCAAAAGAAATTGATTTTGCGAAGTTTTTTTTGACGGAAAACGGATTCTGTCGAAAATGGATGAATAAAATAAATGCAAAAGAAATTGATTTTGTGAAGTTTTTGACGGAAAATGGATTCCGTAGAAGATTATTAATGGAAAATGGATTCCGTCGAAAATGGATGAATAAAATAAATGCAAAAGAAATTGATTTTGCTAAGTTTTTTGACGGAAAATGGATTCCATCGAAGATTTTTGACGAAAAATGAATTCCGTCGAAAACGGATTAATAAAATAAATTGCAAAAGAAATTCATTTTGTGAACTTTTTCGACGGAAAACGAATTCCGTCGAAAACGGATGAATAAAATAAAGGCAAAAGAAATTGATTTTTTGAAGTTTTTCGAAGGAAAACGAATTCCGTTGAAAATGGATGAATAAAATAAAGGCAAAAGAAATTGATTTTTTGAAGTTTTTCGAAGGAAAACGAATTCCGTCGAAAACAGATGAATAAAATAAATACAAAAAAATTGATTTTGTGAAGTTTTTCGACGAAAAATTGATTCCGTAGAAGATTTATGATGACAAATGGATTCCGTCGATGATTTTTGACGGAAAATGAATTCCGTCGAAATTGGATGAATAAAATAAATGAAATAGAAATTGGTTTTGTGAAGTTTTTTTGACGGAAAACGGATTCCGTCGAAAATGGATGAATAAAATTAATGCAAAAGAAATAGATATTGTGAAGTTTTTTGACGGAAAACGGATTCCGTCGAAAATGGATGAATAAAATAAATGCAAAAGAAATTGATTTTGTGAAGTTTTTCAACGGAAAACGGATTCCGTCGATGATTTTTACGGAAAATGAATTCCGTCGAAAATGGATGAATAAAATAAATGCAAAAGAAATTGATTTTGCGAAGTTTTTTTTGACGGAAAACGGATTCCGTCGAAAATGGATGAATAAAATAAATGCAAAAGAAATTGATTTTGTGAAGTTTTTGACGGAAAATGGATTCCATCGAAGATTTTTGACGAAAAATGAATTCCGTCGAAAACGGATTAATAAAATAAATTGCAAAAGAAATTCATTTTGTGAACTTTTTCGACGGAAAACGAATTCCGTCGAAAACGGATGAATAAAATAAAGGCAAAAGAAATTGATTTTTTGAAGTTTTTCGAAGGAAAACGAATTCCGTTGAAAACGGATGAATAAATTAAAGGCAAAAGAAATTGATTTTTTGAAGTTTTTCGAAGGAAAACGAATTCCGTCGAAAACGGATGAATAAAATAAATACAAAGAAATTGATTTTGTGAAGTTTTTCGACGAAAAATTGATTCCGTAGAAGATTTATGATGAAAAAAGGATTCCGTCGATGAAATTTGACGGAAAATGAATTCCGTCGAAATTGGATGAATAAAATAAATGCAATAGAAATTGGTTTTGTGAAGTTTTTTTGACGGAAAACGGATTCCGTCGAAAATGGATGAATAAAATTAATGCAAAAGAAATAGATATTGTGAAGTTTTTTGACGGAAAACGGATTCCGTCGAAAATGGATGAATAAAATAAATGCAAAAGAAATTGATTTTGGGAAGTTTTTCAACGGAAAATGGATTTCGTCGATGATTTTTACGGAAAATGAATTCCGTCGAAAATGGATGAATAAAATAAATGCAATAGAAATTGATTTTGCGAAGTTTTTTTTGACGGAAAACGGATTCCGTCTAAAATGGATGAATAAAATAAATGCAAATGAAATTGATTTTGTGAAGTTTTTGACGGAAAATGGATTCCGTCGATGATTTTTGACGGAAAATGTATATCGTAGAAAAAGGATGAATAAAATAAATTCAAAAGAAATTGATTTTGTGAAGTTTTTTGATGGAAAATGGATTTCGTCGATGATTTTTGACGGAAAACGGATTCCGTCAAAAATGGATGAATATATTCTGTCGAAAACAGATGAATAAAATAAATTCAAAAGAAAATGATTTTGTGAAGTTTTTCGACGGAAAATGGATTCCGTCGATGATTTTTGACGAAAAATGAATTACGTCGAAAATGGATGAATAAAATAAATGCAAAAGAAATTGATTTTGTGAAGTTTTTTTGATGGAAAATGGATTCCGTCGAAAATGGATGAATAAAATAAATGCAAAAGAAATTGATATTGTGAAGTTTTTTGACGGAAAACGGATTCCGTCGAAAATGGATGAATAAAATAAATGCAAAAGAAATTGACATTGTGAAGTTTTTCGAAGGAAAACGGATTCCGCCGAAAACTGATGAATAAAATAAATGCAAAATAAATTGATTTTGTGAAGTTTTTCGACGCAAAATGGATTCCGTCGAAGATTTTTGACGGAAAATGAATTCCGTCGAAAATGGATGAATAAAATAAATTCAAAAGAAATTGATTTTGTGAAGTTTTTTTGACGGAAAACGGATTTCTTCGAAAATGGATGAATAAAATAAATACAAATGAAATTGATTTTGTGAAGTTTTCGACGGAAAATGGATTCCATCGAAGATTTTTGACGGAAAATGTATTCCGTCGAAAACGGATGAATAAAATAAATGCAAAAGAAATTGATTTTGTGAAGTTTTTCGACAGAAAATGAATTCCGTTGATGATTTTTGACGGAAAATGAATTCCGTCGATGATTTTTGACGGAAAATGAATTCCGTCGAAAATGGATGAATAAAATAAATGCAAAAGAAATGGATTTTGTGAAGTTTTTTTGACGGAAAATGGATTCCGTCGAAAATGGATGAATAGAATAAATGCAAAAGAAATTGATATTGTGAAGTTTTTCGAAGGAAAACAGGATTCCGTCGAAAACTGATGAATAAAATAAATGCAAAAGAAATTGATTTTTTGAAGTTTTTCGAAGGAAAACGAATTCCGTCGAAAACGGATGAATAAAATAAATACAAAGAAATTGATTTTGTGAAGTTTTTCGACGAAAAATTGATTCCGTAGAAGATTTATGACGTAAAATGGATTCCGTCGATGATTTTTGACGGAAAATGAATTCCGTCGAAAATGGATGAATAAAATAAATGCAATAGAAATTGGTTTTGTGAAGTTTTTTTGACGGAAAACGGATTCCGTCGAAAATGGATGAATAAAATTAATGCAAAAGAAATAGATATTGTGAAGTTTTTTGACGGAAAACGGATTCCGTCGAAAATGGATGAATAAAATAAATGCAAAAGAAATTGATTTTGTGATGTTTTTCAACGGAAAATGGATTCCGTCGATGATTTTTGACGGAAATTGAATTCCGTCGAAAATGGATGAATAAAATAAATGCAAAAGAAATTGATTTTGCGAAGTTTTTTTTGACGGAAAACGGATTCCGTCGAAGATTTTTGACGGAAAATGGATGAATAAAATAAATGCAAAAGAAATTGATTTTGTGAAGTGACGGAAAATAAAATGGATTAAATGCAAAAGAAATTGATTTTGTGAAGCTTTTTAATGGAAAATGGATTCCGTCGAAAATGGATGAATAAAATAAATGCAAAAGAAATTGATATTGTGAAGTTTTTTGACGGAAAACGGATTCCGTCGAAAATGGATGAATAAAATAAATGCAAAAGAAATTGACATTGTGAAGTTTTTCGAAGGAAAACGGATTCCGCCGAAAACTGTTGAATAAAATAAATGCAAAATAAATTGATTTTGTGAAGTTTTTCGACGCAAAATGGATTCCGTCGAAGATTTTTGACGAAAAATGAATTCCGTCGAAAATGGATGAATAAAATAAATTGCAAAAGAAATTCATTTTGTGAACTTTTTCGACGGAAAACGAATTCCGTCGAAAACGGATGAATAAAATAAATGGAAAAGAAATTGATTTTGTGAAGTTTTTCGAAGGAAAACGGATTCCGTCGAAAATGGATGAATAAAATAAATACAAAAGAAATTGATATTGTGAAGTTTTTTGACGGAAAACGGATTCCGTCATAAATGGATGAATAAAATAAATGCAAAAGAAATTGATTTTTTGAAGTTTTTCGATGGAAAATGGATTCCTTCGATGATTAGTGACGGAAAACAGATTCCGTCAAAAATGGATGAATAAAATAATTGCAAAAGAAATTGATTTTGTATAGTTTTTCGAAGAAAAACGGACTCCGTTGAAAACTGATGAATAAAATAAATGTAAAAGAAATTGATTTTGTGAAGTTTTTCGACGAAAAATGGATTCCGTCGAAGATTTTTGACGGAAAATGAATTCCGTCGAAAATGGATGAATAAAATAAATGCAAAAGAAATTGATATTGTGAAGTTTTTTGACGGAAAACGGATTCCGTCGAAAATGGATGAATAAAATAAATGCAAAAGAAATTGATATTGTGAAGTTTTTTGACGGAAAACGGATTCCGTCATAAATGGATGAATAAAATAAATGCAAAAGAAATTGATTTTTTGAAGTTTTTTGATGGAAAATGGATTCCTTCGATGATTTTTGACGGAAAACAGATTCCGTCAAAAATGGATGAATAAAATAAATGCAAAAGAAATTGATTTTGTGTTGTTTTTCAATGGAAAATGGATTCCGTTGAAAACGGATGAATAAAATACATGCAAAATAAATTGATTTTGTGAAGTTTTTCGACGAAAAAGGAAATCCGTCGAAGATTTTTGACGGAAAATGAATTCCATCGAAAATGGATGAATAAAATAAATTGAAAAAGAAATTGATTTTGTATAGTTTTTCGAAGAAAAACGGATTCCGTTGAAAACTGAAGAATAAAATAAATGCAAAAGAAATTGATTTTGTGTAGTTTTTTTGACGGAAAACGGATTCCGTCGAAAATGGATGAATAAAATAAATGCAAAAGAAATTGATATTGTGAAGTTTTTTGACGAAAAACGGATTCCGTCGGAAAATGAAAAAATGGATGAATAAAATAAATGCAAAAGAAATTGATTTTGTGTTGTTTTTCATAAAATGGATGAATAAAATAAATGCAAAAGAAATTGATTTTTTGAAGTTTTTCGATGGAAAATGGATTCCTTCGATGATTTTTGACGGAAAACAAAAGAAATTCCGTCAAAAATGGATGAATAAAATAATTGCAAAAGAAATTGATTTTGTATAGTTTTTCGAAGAAAAACGGATTCCGTTGAAAACTGATGAATAAAATAAATGTAAAAGAAATTGATTTTGTGAAGTTTTTCGACGGAAAATGGATTCCGTCAAAGATTTTTGACGGAAAATGAATTCCGTCGAAAATGGATGAATAAAATAAATGCAAAAGAAATTTATTTTGTTAAGTTTTTCGACGGAAAATGGATTCCATCGAAGATTTTTGACGAAAAATGAATTCCGTCGTAAACGGATGAATAAAATAAATTGCAAAAGAAATTCATTTTGTGAACTTTTTCGACGGAAAACGAATTCCGTCGAAAACGGATGAATAAAATAAATGGAAAAGAAATTGATTTTGTGAAGTTTTTCGAAGGAAAACGAATTTCGTCGAAAATGGATGAATAAAATAAATGCAAAAGAAATTGATTTTATGAAGATTTTCGACGGAAAATGGATTCCGTAGAAGATTTATGATGAAAAATGGATTCCGTCGATGATTTTTGACGAAAAATGAATTCCGTCGAAAATGGATGAATAAAATAAATGCAATAGAAATTGGTTTTGTGAAGTTTTTTTGACGAAAAACGGATTCCGACTAAAATGGATGAATAGAATAAATGCAAAAGAAATTGATATTGTGAAGTTTTTCGAAGGAAAACAGATTCCGTCGAAAACTGATGAATAAAATAAATGCAAAAGAAATTTATTTTGTGAAGTTTTTCGACGCAAAATGGATTCCGTCGAAGATTTTTGACGGAAAATGAATTCCGTTGAAAATGGATGAATAAAATAAAAACAAAAGAAATTGATTTTGTGTAGTTTTTTTGACGGAAAACGGATTCCGTCGAAAATGGATGAATAAAATAAATGCAAAAGAAATTGATATTGTGAAGTTTTTTGACGGAAAACGGATTCCGTCATAAATGGATGAATAAAATAAATGCAAAAGAAACTGATTTTTTGAAGTTTTTCGATGGAAAATGGATTCCTTCGATGATTTTTGACGGAAAACATATTCCGTCAAAAATGGATGAATAAAATAATTGCAAAAGAAATTGATTTTGTATAGTTTTTCGAAGAAAAACGGACTCCGTTGAAAACTGATGAATAAAATAAATGTAAAAGAAATTGATTTTGTGAAGTTTTTCGACGAAAAATGGATTCCGTCGAAGATTTTTGACGGAAAATGAATTCCGTCGAAAATGGATGAATAAAATAAATGCAAAAGAAATTTATTTTGTTAAGTTTCTTTACGGAAAATGGATTCCATCGAAGATTTTTGACGAAAAATGAATTCCGTCGTAAACGGATGAATAAAATAAATTGCAAAAGAAATTCATTTTGTGAACTTTTTCGACGAAAAACGAATTCCGTTGAAAACGGATGAATAAAATAAATGGAAAAGAAATTGATTTTGTGAAGTTTTTCGACGCAAAATGGATTCCGTCGAAGATTTTTGACGGAAAATGAATTCCGTCGAAAATGGATGAATAAAATAAATGCAAAAGAAATTTATTTTGTTAAGTTTCTTTACGGAAAATGGATTCCATCGAAGATTTTTGACGAAAAATGAATTCCGTCGTAAACGGATGAATAAAATAAATTGCAAAAGAAATTCATTTTGTGAACTTTTTCGACGGAAAACGAATTCCGTCGAAAACGGATGAATAAAATAAATGGAAAAGAAATTGATTTTGTGAAGTTTTTCGAAGGAAAACGAATTTCGTCGAAAATGGATGAATAAAAAAAATGCAAAAGAAATTGATTTTATGAAGATTTTCGACGGAAAATGGATTCCGTAGAAGATTTATGATGAAAAATGGATTCCGTCGATGATTTTTGACGAAAAATGAATTCCGTCGAAAATGGATGAATAAAATAAATGCAATAGAAATTGGTTTTGTGAAGTTTTTTTGACGAAAAACGGATTCCGACTAAAATGGATGAATAGAATAAATGCAAAAGGAATTGATATTGTGAAGTTTTTCGAAGGAAAACAGATTCCGTCGAAAACTGATGAATAAAATAAATGCAAAAGAAATTTATTTTGTGAAGTTTTTCGACGCAAAATGGATTCCGTCGAAGATTTTTGACGGAAAATGAATTCCGTTGAAAATGGATGAATAAAATAAAAACAAAAGAAATTGATTTTGTGTAGTTTTTTTGACGGAAAACGGATTCCGTCGAAAATGGATGAATAAAATAAATGCAAAAGAAATTGATATTGTGAAGTTTTTTGACGGAAAACGGATTCCGTCATAAATGGATGAATAAAATAAATGCAAAAGAAACTGATTTTTTGAAGTTTTTCGATGGAAAATGGATTCCTTCGATGATTTTTGACGGAAAACATATTCCGTCAAAAATGGATGAATAAAATAATTGCAAAAGAAATTGATTTTGTATAGTTTTTCGAAGAAAAACGGACTCCGTTGAAAACTGATGAATAAAATAAATGTAAAAGAAATTGATTTTGTGAAGTTTTTCGACGAAAAATGGATTCCGTCGAAGATTTTTGACGGAAAATGAATTCCGTCGAAAATGGATGAATAAAATAAATGCAAAAGAAATTTATTTTGTTAAGTTTCTTTACGGAAAATGGATTCCATCGAAGATTTTTGACGAAAAATGAATTCCGTCGTAAACGGATGAATAAAATAAATTGCAAAAGAAATTCATTTTGTGAACTTTTTCGACGAAAAACGAATTCCGTTGAAAACGGATGAATAAAATAAATGGAAAAGAAATTGATTTTGTGAAGTTTTTCGACGCAAAATGGATTCCGTCGAAGATTTTTGATGGAAAATGAATTCCGTCGAAAATGGATGAATAAAATAAATGCAAAAGAAATTTATTTTGTTAAGTTTCTTTACGGAAAATGGATTCCATCGAAGATTTTTGACGAAAAATGAATTCCGTCGTAAACGGATGAATAAAATAAATTGCAAAAGAAATTCATTTTGTGAACTTTTTCGACGGAAAACGAATTCCGTCGAAAACGGATGAATAAAATAAATGGAAAAGAAATTGATTTTGTGAAGTTTTTCGAAGGAAAACGAATTTCGTCGAAAATGGATGAATAAAAAAAATGCAAAAGAAATTGATTTTATGAAGATTTTCGACGGAAAATGGATTCCGTAGAAGATTTATGATGAAAAATGGATTCCGTCGATGATTTTTGACGAAAAATGAATTCCGTCGAAAATGGATGAATAAAATAAATGCAATAGAAATTGGTTTTGTGAAGTTTTTTTGACGAAAAACGGATTCCGACTAAAATGGATGAATAGAATAAATGCAAAAGGAATTGATATTGTGAAGTTTTTCGAAGGAAAACAGATTCCGTCGAAAACTGATGAATAAAATAAATGCAAAAGAAATTTATTTTGTGAAGTTTTTCGACGCAAAATGGATTCCGTCGAAGATTTTTGACGGAAAATGAATTCCGTTGAAAATGGATGAATAAAATAAAAACAAAAGAAATTGATTTTGTGTAGTTTTTTTGACGGAAAACGGATTCCGTCGAAAATGGATGAATAAAATAAATGCAAAAGAAATTGATATTGTGAAGTTTTTTGACGGAAAACGGATTCCGTCATATATGGATGAATAAAATAAATGCAAAAGAAACTGATTTTTTGAAGTTTTTCGATGGAAAATGGATTCCTTCGATGATTTTTGACGGAAAACATATTCCGTCAAAAATGGATGAATAAAATAATTGCAAAAGAAATTGATTTTGTATAGTTTTTCGAAGAAAAACGGACTCCGTTGAAAACTGATGAATAAAATAAATGTAAAAGAAATTGATTTTGTGAAGTTTTTCGACGGAAAATGGATTCCGTCGAAGATTTTTGACGGAAAATGTATTCCGTCGAAAATGGATGAATAAAATAAATGCAAAAGAAATTTATTTTGTTAAGTTTCTTTACGGAAAATGGATTCCATCGAAGATTTTTGACGAAAAATGAATTCCGTCGTAAACGGATGAATAAAATAAATTGCAAAAGAAATTCATTTTGTGAACTTTTTCGACGAAAAACGAATTCCGTCGAAAACGGATGAATAAAATAAATGGAAAAGAAATTGATTTTGTGAAGTTTTTCGACGCAAAATGGATTCCGTCGAAGATTTTTGATGGAAAATGAATTCCGTCGAAAATGGATGAATAAAATAAATGCAAAAGAAATTTATTTTGTTAAGTTTCTTTACGGAAAATGGATTCCATCGAAGATTTTTGACGAAAAATGAATTCCGTCGTAAACGGATGAATAAAATAAATTGCAAAAGAAATTCATTTTGTGAACTTTTTCGACGGAAAACGAATTCCGTCGAAAACGGATGAATAAAATAAATGGAAAAGAAATTGATTTTGTGAAGTTTTTCGAAGGAAAACGAATTTCGTCGAAAATGGATGAATAAAAAAAATGCAAAAGAAATTGATTTTATGAAGATTTTCGACGGAAAATGGATTCCGTAGAAGATTTATGATGAAAAATGGATTCCGTCGATGATTTTTGACGAAAAATGAATTCCGTCGAAAATGGATGAATAAAATAAATGCAATAGAAATTGGTTTTGTGAAGTTTTTTTGACGAAAAACGGATTCCGACTAAAATGGATGAATAGAATAAATGCAAAAGGAATTGATATTGTGAAGTTTTTCGAAGGAAAACAGATTCCGTCGAAAACTGATGAATAAAATAAATGCAAAAGAAATTTATTTTGTGAAGTTTTTCGACGCAAAATGGATTCCGTCGAAGATTTTTGACGGAAAATGAATTCCGTTGAAAATGGATGAATAAAATAAAAACAAAAGAAATTGATTTTGTGTAGTTTTTTTCTCGGAAAACGGATTCCGTCGAAAATGGATGAATAAAATAAATGCAAAAGAAATTGATATTGTGAAGTTTTTTGACGGAAAACGGATTTTTGACGTCATAAATGGATGAATAAAATAAATGCAAAAGAAACTGATTTTTTGAAGTTTTTCGATGGAAAATGGATTCCTTCGATGATTTTTGACGGAAAACATATTCCGTCAAAAATGGATGAATAAAATAATTGCAAAAGAAATTGATTTTGTATAGTTTTTCGAAGAAAAACGGACTCCGTTGAAAACTGATGAATAAAATAAATGTAAAAGAAATTGATTTTGTGAAGTTTTTCGACGGAAAATGGATTCCGTCGAAGATTTTTGACGGAAAATGTATTCCGTCGAAAATGGATGAATAAAATAAATGCAAAAGAAATTTATTTTGTTAAGTTTCTTTACGGAAAATGGATTCCATCGAAGATTTTTGACGAAAAATGAATTCCGTCGTAAACGGATGAATAAAATAAATTGCAAAAGAAATTCATTTTGTGAACTTTTTCGACGAAAAACGAATTCCGTTGAAAACGGATGAATAAAATAAATGGAAAAGAAATTGATTTTGTGAAGTTTTTCGACGCAAAATGGATTCCGTCGAAGATTTTTGACGGAAAATAAATTCCGTCGAAAATGGATGAATAAAATAAATGCAAAAGAAATTTATTTTGTTAAGTTTCTTTACGGAAAATGGATTCCATCGAAGATTTTTGACGAAAAATGAATTCCGTCGTAAACGGATGAATAAAATAAATTGCAAAAGAAATTCATTTTGTGAACTTTTTCGACGGAAAACGAATTCCGTCAAAAACGGATGAATAAAATAAATGGAAAAGAAATTGATTTTGTGAAGTTTTTCGAAGGAAAACGAATTTCGTCGAAAATGGATGAATAAAAAAAATGCAAAAGAAATTGATTTTATGAAGATTTTCGACGGAAAATGGATTCCGTAGAAGATTTATGATGAAAAATGGATTCCGTCGATGATTTTTGACGAAAAATGAATTCCGTCGAAAATGGATGAATAAAATAAATGCAATAGAAATTGGTTTTGTGAAGTTTTTTTGACGAAAAACGGATTCCGACTAAAATGGATGAATAGAATAAATGCAAAAGGAATTGATATTGTGAAGTTTTTCGAAGGAAAACAGATTCCGTCGAAAACTGATGAATAAAATAAATGCAAAAGAAATTTATTTTGTGAAGTTTTTCGACGCAAAATGGATTCCGTCGAAGATTTTTGACGGAAAATGAATTCCGTTGAAAATGGATGAATAAAATAAAAACAAAAGAAATTGATTTTGTGTAGTTTTTTTGACGGAAAACGGATTCCGTCGAAAATGGATGAATAAAATAAATGCAAAAGAAATTGATATTGTGAAGTTTTTTGACGGAAAACGGATTCCGTCATATATGGATGAATAAAATAAATGCAAAAGAAACTGATTTTTTGAAGTTTTTCGATGGAAAATGGATTCCTTCGATGATTTTTGACGGAAAACATATTCCGTCAAAAATGGATGAATAAAATAATTGCAAAAGAAATTGATTTTGTATAGTTTTTCGAAGAAAAACGGACTCCGTTGAAAACTGATGAATAAAATAAATGTAAAAGAAATTGATTTTGTGAAGTTTTTCGACGAAAAATGGATTCCGTCGAAGATTTTTGACGGAAAATGAATTCCGTCGAAAATGGATGAATAAAATAAATGCAAAAGAAATTTATTTTGTTAAGTTTCTTTACGGAAAATGGATTCCATCGAAGATTTTTGACGAAAAATGAATTCCGTCGTAAACGGATGAATAAAATAAATTGCAAAAGAAATTCATTTTGTGAACTTTTTCGACGAAAAACGAATTCCGTTGAAAACGGATGAATAAAATAAATGGAAAAGAAATTGATTTTGTGAAGTTTTTCGACGCAAAATGGATACCGACGAAGATATTGGACGGAAAATGAATTCCGTCGAAAATGGATGAATAAAATAAAAGAAATTGATTTTGTGAAGTTTTTCGAAAAAACGAAATTTCGTCGAAAATGGATGAAAAAAAAAATGCAAAAGAAATTGATTTTATGAAGATTTTCGACGGAAAATGGATTCCGTAGAAGATTTATGATGAAAAATGGATTCCGTCGATGATTTTTGACGAAAAATGAATTCCGTCGAAAATGGATGAATAAAATAAATGCAATAGAAATTGGTTTTGTGAAGTTTTTTTGACGAAAAACGGATTCCGACTAAAATGGATGAATAGAATAAATGCAAAAGAAATTGATATTGTGAAGTTTTTCGAAGGAAAACAGATTCCGTCGAAAACTGATGAATAAAATAAATGCAAAAGAAATTTATTTTGTGAAGTTTTTCGACGCAAAATGGATTCCGTCGAAGATTTTTGACGGAAAATGAATTCCGTTGAAAATGGATGAATAAAATAAAAACAAAAGAAATTGATTTTGTGTAGTTTTTTTGACGGAAAACGGATTCCGTCGAAAATGGATGAATAAAATAAATGCAAAAGAAATTGATATTGTGAAGTTTTTTGACGGAAAACGGATTCCGTCATAAATGGATGAATAAAATAAATGCAAAAGAAACTGATTTTTTGAAGTTTTTCGATGGAAAATGGATTCCTTCGATGATTTTTGACGGAAAACATATTCCGTCAAAAATGGATGAATAAAATAATTGCAAAAGAAATTGATTTTGTATAGTTTTTCGAAGAAAAACGGATTCCGTTGAAAACTGATGAATAAAATAAATGTAAAAGAAATTGATTTTGTGAAGTTTTTCGACGAAAAATGGATTCCGTCGAAGATTTTTGACGGAAAATGAATTCCGTCGAAAATGGATGAATAAAATAAATGCAAAAGAAATTTATTTTGTTAAGTTTCTTTACGGAAAATGGATTCCATCGAAGATTTTTGACGAAAAATGAATTCCGTCGTAAACGGATGAATAAAATAAATTGCAAAAGAAATTCATTTTGTGAACTTTTTCGACGAAAAACGAATTCCGTCGAAAACGGATGAATAAAATAAATGGAAAAGAAATTGATTTTGTGAAGTTTTTCGACGCAAAATGGATTCCGTCGAAGATTTTTGACGGAAAATGAATTCCGTCGAAAATGGATGAATAAAATAAATGCAAAAGGAATTTTTTTTGTTAAGTTTCTTTGCGGAAAATGGATTCCATCGAAGATTTTTGACGAAAAATGAATTCCGTCGTAAACGGATGAATAAAATAAATTGCAAAAGAAATTCATTTTGTGAACTTTTTCGACGGAAAACGAATTCCGTCGAAAACGGATGAATAAAATAAATGGAAAAGAAATTGATTTTGTGAAGTTTTTCGAAGGAAAACGAATTTCGTCGAAAATGGATGAATAAAATAAATGCAAAAGAAATTGATTTTATGAAGATTTTCGACGGAAAATGGATTCCGTAGAAGATTTATGATGAAAAATGGATTCCGTCGATGATTTTTGACGAAAAATGAATTCCGTCGAAAATGGATGAATAAAATAAATGCAATAGAAATTGGTTTTGTGAAGTTTTTTTGACGAAAAACGGATTCCGACTAAAATGGATGAATAAAATAAATGCAAAAGAAATTGATATTGTGAAGTTTTTTGACGGAAAACGGATTCCGTCGAAAATGGATGAATAAAATAAATGCAAAAGAAATTGATTTTGTGAAGTTTTTCAACGGAAAATGGATTCCGTCGATGATTTTTGACGGAAAATGAATTCCGTCGAAAATGGATGAATAAAATAAATGCAAAAGAAATTGATTTTGTGAAGTTTTTTTTGACGGAAAACGGATTCCGTCGAAAATGGATGAATAAAATAAATGCAAAAGAAATTGATTTTGTGAAGTTTTTGACGGAAAATGGATTCCGTCGAAAATGGATGAATAAAATAAATGCAAAAGAAATTGATTTTGTGAAGTTTTTTGATGGAAAATGGATTCCGTCGATGATTTTTGACGGAAAACGGATTCCGTCAAAAATGGATGAATATATTCCGTCGAAAACGGATGAATAAAATAAATGCAAAAGAAAATGATTTTGTGAAGTTTTTCGACGGAAAATGGATTTCGTCGATGATTTTTGACGAAAAATGAATTACGTCGAAAATGGATGAATAAAATAAATGCAAAAGAAATTGATTTTGTGAAGTTTTTTTGACGGAAAATGGATTCCATCGAAAATGGATGAATAAAATAAATGCAAAAGAAATTGATATTGTGAAGTTTTTTGACGGAAAACTGATTCCGTCGAAAATGGATGAATAAAATAAATGCAAAAGAAATTGATATTGTGAAGTGTTTCGAAGGAAAACGGATTCCGCCAAAAACTGATGAATAAAATAATTGCAAAATAAATTGATTTTGTGAAGTTTTTCGACGCAAAATGGATTCCGTCGAAGATTTTTGACGAAAAATGAATTCCGTCGAAAATGGATGAATAAAATAAATGCAAAAGAAATTGATTTTGTGAAGTTTTTTTGACGGAAAACGGATTTCGTCGAAAATGGATGAATAAAATAAATACAAAAGAAATTGATTTTGTGAAGTTTTTCGACGGAAAATGGATTCCATCGAAGATTTTTGACGGAAAATGTATTCCGTCGAAAACGGATGAATAAAATAAATGCAAAAGAAATTGATTTTGTGAAGTTTTTCGACAGAAAATGAATTCCGTCGATGATTTTTGACGGAAAATGAATTCCGTCGAAAATGGATGAATAAAATAAATGCAAAAGAAATTGATTTTGTGAAGTTATTTTTGACGGAAAATGGATTCCGTCGAAAATGGATGAATAGAATAAATGCAAAAGAAATTGATATTGTGAAGTTTTTCGAAGGAAAACGGATTCCGTCGAAAATTGATGAATAAAATAAATGCAAAAGAAATTTATTTTGTGAAGTTTTTCGACGCAAAATGGATTCCGTCGAAGATTTTTGACGGAAAATGAATTCCGTCGAAAATGGATGAATAAAATAAAAGCAAAAGAAATTGATTTTGTGTAGTTTTTTTGATGGAAAACGGATTCCGTCGAAAATGGATGAATAAAATAAATGCAAAAGAAATTGATATTGTGAAGTTTTTTGACGGAATCCATTTTCCGTCAAAAAACTTCACAAAATCAATTTCTTTTGCATTTATTTTATTCATCCATTTTCGACGAAATCCATTTTCCGTCAAAAAACTTGACAATATGAATTTCTTTTCCATTTATCTTATTAATCCGTTTTCGACGGAATTCATTTTCCGTCGAAAAACTTCACAAAATCAATTTCTTTTTCATTTATTTTATTCATCCATTTTCGACAGAATTCATTTTCCGACAAAAATCTTCGACGGAATCCATTTTCCGTTGAAAACTTCACAAAAACAATTTCTTTTGACGGCATGCGCGCGATGGAAGCATCCGGTAGCGCCATGTCCATCTCGCTAGGCATGATCGATACCATCAACGATGCTAAATCATCGTCAAGTTATTATGGGAATTCGACCTCAATGCAACGGAACATGGGCCCGAGCGCATTGAGAAGGAATTCCCCTGAAACACGTCCCACTCAGGCAACTCGGCAGTCATCGCAATTGTGTCCCCAGGGAATCAGGAATCGAGAGGGACGCACCGAATTGGCGACGTTCGATTGTGGATGCGAAAGGAATCAAGCACCCACGTGGGATGCCCCGGGATCCATTGCTCTTGCGTCGTCAATGGCTGAACGATCCACGCCACATTGTCGTGGGAACTCAACCTCAACACAGCGGGACATTGGTGCGCACGACGTTGCTCCTAGCAGGCGTCAAAGGCCTAACCCACCTCCCTCGGTGATGTACACAATACCTAGGCCCCACAAGCATGGGAAGGCTTGCACGAGCTCTAGGGAGAGCCCCTATGGTGCCCCTACACAGCCCACCGCAGGCGTGGGAAGGCAGGCAGCTGCTTCCCCCTATAATAGCCTTATATGCAGTTGCCAGTTTTGCACAAGTAGATACCTTTTTTCTGAGGAGGAAGAAGTCCAAATTCGGACCTAGAAATTAAATTTCGGTCTGATTTTTTGCATGCATTCTTGTAAAAACCATATCTTACTGTTCCCAAAGTCTCATGATTTTTCTAGATGGGATTAATTTAATATTAATTTTTCAAGAGGCGTGATTTGAGAAAATCCAAAAATATGGAAAATCGTACCTAGACATCGAATTTTGATCTGGTTTTTTGCAAGCACCCATGCTTAAATATATCCAACAACCCCTCCAATTTTCATTGGATTTCATGGAAGGATTATTTTTTAATAAATTTTTGGAGCCTATGCCTCCTCCCCCCATATAATAGCCTTATATGCAGTTACCGGTTTTGCACAACTAGACTCCTTTTTTGCGAGGAGGAAGAAGTCCAAATTCGGACCTAGAAATTGAATTTCAGTCTGATTTATTGCATACATGCTTGGAAAAACCATATCTTACTGTTCCCAAAGTTTCATGATTTTTCTCCATGGGATTATTTAATATTAATTTTTCAAGAGGCGTAATTTGAGAAAATCCAAAAAAATGGAAAATTGTACCCAGGCATCGAATTTTGATTAGCCAAGAGTTTGTGTGTGGTGCTCCCACGATTTTTGAGTTCCTCAAACCCATTTGATAGTGTTTCTACATTTGTTTTGGTCAACTTTTAGTGTAGTCTATCATCGGGTGCACCAGAAAGAGCCGCAGTGCACCAGAATGAGTCGGGGTGCACCATGGGCTAGCCGCGGTGCACAAAAATGAGGCGTGGTGGACTACTGGCTAGCCACAGTGCACCAGAATGAGCCGTGGTGCACCCTGGGATAGCCGCGGTGCCCCAAAATGAGCCGTGGTGCACCATGGGCTAGCCGAGGTGCACAAAAATGAGACGCAGTGCAGCAGATTGAGCCGTCGTGCACCATGGGTTAGCCGCGGTGCACTGAAATGAGTCGTGATGCACCGCAATGAGCCGTGGTGCACCATGGGCTAGCCGCAGTGCACCAGAATGAGCCGCGGTGCACCAGAATAGAGTCATGGTGCACCATGGGCTAGCCGCGGTACACCAGAATGAGCTATGGTGCATCTGAATGAGCCGTTGTGCACTATGGGCTAGCCACGGTGCACCAGAATGAACCAGGGTGCACCGTGGGCTATCCGTAGTGCACGAGAATGAGCTATGGAGTACCTGAATGAGCCGTGGTGCACCATGGGCTAACCGCATTGCACCAGAATGTGCCGGGGTGCACCAAAATGAGCCGTGGTGCACCATGGGCTAGCCGATGTGAACTAGAATGAGCCGGGGTGCGCCAGAATGAGCCGCGGTGCACCAGAATGAGTCGTGGTGCACCATGGGCTAGCCGCGGTGCACCAAAATTAGCCTTGGTGCTCCGTGGGCTAGCCGCTGTGCACCAGAATGAGCCGTGGTTCACCAGAATTAGCCGTGGTGCACCATGGGCTAGCCACAGTGCACCAGACTGAGCCATGGTGTACCACGGGCTAGCGGCGGTGCACAAGAATGAGCCGTGGTGCACCATGGGCTAGCCGCAGTGCACTAGAATGAGTCGTGGTGCACCATGGGCTAGCCGCGGTGCACCAGAATGAGCCGGGGAGCACCAGAATGAGCCGTGGTTCACCATGGGGTAGCCGCGGTGCACCAGAATGAGTCGTGGTTGACCATGGGCAAGCAGCGGTGCACCAGAATGAGCCGCGGTGCACCAGAATGAGCCGCCGTGCACCAGAATGAGCCGTCGTGCACCAGAATGAGCCGTGGTGCACCATGGGCTAGCTGCGGTGCACAATCGAGATGATGACATTTAAAATTTATGGAGGAGTTTTGTAGCAATGGTGCACCAGAATGAGCTGCGGTGCACCAGAATGAATCGTGGTGCACCATGGGCTAGCCGCGGTGCACCAGAATAAGCCTTAGAACTCCGTGGGCTAGCCGCAGTGCACCAGAATGAGCCGAGGTTCACCAGAATGAGCCGTGGTGCACCATGGGCTAGCCGCGGTGCACCAGAATGAGCCGTGGTGCACCGTGGGATAGCGGCGGTGCACCAGAATGAGCCGTGGTGCACCCTGGGCTAGCGGCGGTGCACCAGAATGAGCCGTGGTGCACCGTGGGCTAGCGGCGGTGCACCAGAATGAGCCATGGTGCACCATGGGCTAGCCGCGGTGCACCAGAATGAGCCGTGGTGCACCATGGGCTAGCCGCTGTGCACTAGAATGAGTTGTGCTGCACCATTGGCTAGCCGCGGTGCACCAGAATGAGCAGGGGAGCACCAGAACGAGCCGTGGTTCACCATGGGCTAGCCGCGGTGCACCAGAATGAGGCGTGGTGCACCATGGGTAAGCCGCGGTGCACCAGAATGAGCCGCAGTGCACCAGAATGAGCCGTGGTGCACCATTGGCTAGCCGCGGTGCACCAGAATGAGGCGTGGTGGACCGTTGGCCAGCCGCAGTGCACCAGAATAAGCCGTGGTGCAACATGGGATAGTCGCGGTGCAAAAGAATGAGCTGTGGTGCACCATGGGCTAGCCAAGGTGCACCAAAATAAGCTGTGGTGCACCATGGGCTAGCAGCGGTGCACCAGAATGAGCCGTGGTGCACCATGGGCTAGCCGCAGTGCACTAGAATGAGTCGTGGTGCACCATGGGCTAGCCGCGGTGCACTAGAATGTGGCGTGGCGCACCAGAAAGAGCCGTGGTGCACCATGGGCTAGCTGCGGTGTACCGGAATGAGGCGTGGTGGACCATTGGCTATCCGCGGTGCACCAGAATGAGCCGTGGTGCACCATGGGATAGCCGCGATGCAAAAGAATGAGCTATGGTGCACCATGGGCTAGCCGAGGTGAACCAGAATGCGCCGTGGTGCACCATGGGTTAGCCGCTGTGCACCAGAATAAGCCGTGGTGCACCCGAATTAGCCGTCGTGCACAATGTGTTAGTCGCGGTGCACCGGAATGAGCCATGGTGCACCGCAATGAGCCATGGTGCACCAGAATGAGCTGTGGTGCACCAAAATCGAGGGTGGCCATCCGATCAAAGACTAACCAGAGAATCGTTACCTCCACCCCATTTTTGCCAAATTCCATCGTTTAGACCACTTTTTCGGGGCCGAGAATATTTTTTATCAATCCCTGAACAAGTGAAAATTGAGAAAATCCGGAAAAATGGAAAAGCATACCCCAGCATTGAATTTTGAGCGGGTTTTTTTGCAGGCGTCCATACTTAAATATATCCAACATCCCCTCCAAGTTTCATTGGATTTCATGGTGAATTTTTTCATTGATCTGAATATGCATGCTCCCCCTAACCTATAGGAACCTTGCCTTGTATGCAACTACCAAGGCTTTGTGTGTGGTGCTCCCACGATTTTCGAGTTCCTCCAACTTATTTGATAGTGTTTCTGCATTTGTTTTGGTCAATTTTTAGTGTAGTCTATCATCGGGTGCGCCGCGTCAGGCACCGGGTGCACCTCGTCCGACACCAGGTCAAGCATCAGGCGCATCTCGTCAGGCACCGAGTCAAGCATAAGGTGCACCAGGCACACCTCATGGGGCACCAAGTCAAGCATCCGGGGCATCTCGACGGATTTCCTTTTTCGTCGAAAAACTTCACAAAAACAATTTCTTTTGCATTTATTTTATTCATCCGTTTTCAACGGAATCCATTTTCCTTCGAAAAACAACACAAAAATTAAATTCTTTTGCTATTATTTTATTCATCCATTTTCGTAAGAATCCGTTTTCCGTCAAAAAACTTCTAAGGAATCCATTTTCCGTCGAAAAACTTCAAAAAATCAATTTCATTTGCATTTATTTTATTCATCCGTTTTCAACGGAATCCATTTTGCTTCAAAAAACAACACAAAATCAATATCTTTTGCATTTATTTAATTCATCAGATTTCGACGGAATCCGTTTTCCGTCAAAAAACTTCACAAAATCAATTTCTTTTGCATTTATTTTATTCATCCATTTTCGACGGAATTCATTTTCCGTCAAAAATCTTCGACGGAATCCGTTTTCCGTCGAAAAACATCGCAAAAACAATTTCTTTTGCATTTATTTTATTCATCCGTTAACGACGGAATCCATTTTGCTTCGAATAACTTTACAAAATCAAATTATTTTCCAATTTATTTTATTCATCCGTTTTCGGCGGAATTCGTTTTCCGTCAAAAATCTTCAACTGATTTCCTTTTTCGTCGAAAAACTTCATAAAATCAATTTCTTTCCATTTATTTTATTCATCCATTTTCAACGGAATCCATTTTCCATCGAAAAACAACACAAAATCAATTTCTTTTGCATTTATTTTATTCATCCATTTTCGACGGAATTCATTTTCCGTCAAAAATCTTCGACGGAATCCATTTTCCGTCGAAAAACATCACAAAATCAATTTCTTTTGCAGTTTTTTTATTCATCCATTTTCGACGGAATTCATTTTCCGTAGAAAAACTTCACAAAACAAAATTCTTTTGCATTAATTTTATTCATCCATTTTCGACGGAATACTTTTTCCGTCAAAAATCTTCGACGTAATCCGTTTTCCGTCGAAAAACTTTACAAAATCAAATTCTTTTCCAATTTATTTTATTCATCCATTTTTTACGGAATTTGTTTTATGCCAAAAATCTTCAACGGAATTCCTTTTTCGTCGAAAAACTTCACAGAATCAATTTCTTTTGTATTTATTTTATTCATCCGTTCTCAACGGAATCCATTTTCCTTCGAAAAACAATACAAAATCAATTTCTTTTGCATTTATTTTATTCATCAGTTTTCGACGGAATCCGTTTTCCTTCAAAAAACTTCACAAAATGAATTTCTTTTCCATTTATCTTATTCATCCTTTTTCGACGGAATTCATTTTCCGTCCAAAATCATCGACGAAATCCATTTTCCGTCGAAAAACTTCACAAAATCAATTTCTTTTGCATTTATTTTACTCATCCATTTTCGACGGAATCCGTTATCCATCGAAAAACTTCACAAAATCAATTTCTTTTCCTATTTATTTTATTCATCCATTTTCGACGAATTTCATTTTCCGTAAAAAATCTTCGACGGATTTCCTTTTTCGTCGAACAACTTCACAAAATCAATTTCATTTGCATTTATTTTATTCATCTATTTTCAATGGAATCCATTTTGTTTCGAAAAACAACACAAAATCAATATCTTTTGCATTTGTTTTATTCATCCATTTTCGACGTTATCCGTTTTCCGTCGAAAAACTTCACAAAATCAATTTCTTTTGCATTTATTTTATTCATCCATTTTCGACGAAATTCATTTTCCGTCAAAAATCTTCGACGGAATCCATTTTCCATCGAAAAACTTCACAAAATCAATTTCTTTTGCATTTATTTTATTCATCCGTTTTCGATGGAATTCATTTTCCGTCAAAAATCTTCGACGGAATCAATTTTCCGTCAAAAATGTTCTACGGAATCCATTTTCCGTCGAAAAACTTCACAAAATTAATTTCTTTTGCATTTATTTTATTCATCCGTTTTCGACGGAATTTTTTTTCCGTCGAAAAACTTCACAAAATCAATTTCGTTTGCATTTAATTTATTCCTCCGTTTTCGATGGAATCCATTTTCCGTCAAAAATCTTCGACGGAATCCATTTTTCGTCGAAAAACTTCATAAAATCATTTTTTTTTGCATTTATTTTATTCATCCATTTTCGACGGAATCCGTTTTCCATCAAAAAAATTCACAATATCAATTTCTTTTGCATTTATTTTATTCATCCATTTTCGACGGAATCCATTTTCCGTGAAAAAAACTTCATAAAATTAATTTCTTTTGCGTTTATTTTATTCATCCATTTTCGACGGAATTCATTTTCCGTCAAAAATCTTTGACAGAATCCATTTTCCGTCAAAAAACTTGACAAAATCAATTTTTTTTGCTTTTATTATATTCATCCATTTTCGACGGAATTCGTTTTCCGTCAAAAATCTTCGACTGATTTCCTTTTTCGTCGAAAAACTTCACAAAATCAATTTTTTTCCATTTATTTTATTCATCCGTTTTCAACGGAATCCATTTTCCTTCAAAAAACTTCATACAAAAAAATTTCTTTTGCATTTATTTTATTCATCCATTTTCGACGGAATTCTTTTCCCATCAAAAAACTCCACAAAATCAATTTCTTTTGCATTTATTTTATTCATCCATTTTCGACGGAATTCATTTTCCGTCAAAATCTTCGACGTAATCCATTTTCCGTCAAAAATCTTCTACGGAATCCATTTTCCGTCGAAAAACTTCACAAAATCAATTTCTTTTGCATTTATTTTATTCATCCATTTTCGACGGAATTCATTTTCCGTCAAAATCTTCGACGTAATCCATTTTCCGTCAAAAATCTTCTACGGAATCCATTTTCCGTCGAAAAACTTCACAAAATCAATTTCTTTTGCATTTAATTTATTCATCCATTTTCGACGGAATTCATTTTCTGTCAAAAATCTTTCGATGGAATCCATTTTCTTCGTAAAACTTAACAAATGCAATTTCCTTTGCATTTATTTTATTCATCCGTTTTCGGCGGAATACATTTTCCGTCAAAAATCTTCGACGGATTTCCTTTTACGTCGAAAAACTTCACAAAATCAATTTGTTTTGAATTTATTTTATTCATCCGTTTTCAACGGAATCCATTTTCCTTCAAAAAACAACACAAAATCAATTTCTTTTGCAATTATTTTATTCATCCATTTTCGACGGAATCCGTTTTCCGTCAAAAAATCTCGAAGGAATCCTTTTTTCATCGAAATACTTCACAAAATCAATTTCTTTTGCATTTATTTTATTCATCCATTTTTGACGAAATTCATTTTCCGTCAAAAATCATCGATGGAATCCATTTTCCATCAAAAATCTTTTACGGAAACATTTTCCGTCGAAAAACTTTAAAAAATCAATTTTTTTTGCATTTATTTTTTTCATCCATTTTCGACGGAATCCGTTTTCCGTCAAAAAACTTCACAATATCAATTTCTTTTGCATTTATTTTATTCATGCATTTTCGACGAAATCCGTTTTCCGTCAAAAAAACTTCTCAAAATCAATTTTTCTTGCTTTTATTTTATTCATCCATTTTCGACGGAATGCATTTTCCGTCAAAAATCTTCGACGAAATCCATTTTCTGACGAAAAACTTCAAAAAATCAATTTCTTTTGCATTTATTTTTTCATCCATTTTCGACGGAAAACATTTTCTGTCAAAAATCTTCGACGGAATCCATTTTCCGTCGAAAACTTCACAAAATCAATTTCTTTTGCATTTATTTTATTCATCCATTTTCGACAGAATCCGTTTTCTGTCAAAAAACTTCACAAAATCAATTTCTTTTGCATTTATTTTATTCGTCCATTTTCGACGGAATTCTTTTTCCGTCCAATATCATCGACGGAATCCATTTTCCGTCGAAAAACATTATTAAATCATTTTCTTTTGCATTTATTTTATTCATCAGTTTTCGATGGAATCCGTTTTCCTGCGAAAAACCTTACAAAATCAATTTATTTTTCAATTTATTTTTTTCATCCGTTTTCGATGGAATTCGTTTTCTGTCAAAAATCTTCGACGGTATCCATTTTTCGTCCATTTTCCGAAAAACTTCACAAAATCATTTTCTTTTGCATTTATTTTATTCTTCCGTTTTCGACGGAATCCATTTTCCTTCGAAAAACAACACAAAATCAATTTCTTTTGCAATTATTTTATTCATCCATTTTCGACGGAATCCGTTTTCCGTCAAAAATCTTCGAAGGAATCCATTTTTCGTCCAAAAACTTCACAAAATCAATTTCTTTTGCATTTATTTTATTCATCCATTTTTGACGGAATTCATTTTCCGTCAAAAATCTTCGATGGAATCCATTTACCATCAAAAATCTTTTAGGGAAACATTTTCCGTCGAAAAAATTTAAAAAATCAATTTCTTTTGCATTTATTTTATTCATCCATTTTCGACGAAATCCGTTTTCCATCAAAAAACTTCACAATATCAATTTCTTTTGCTTTTATTTTTTTCATCCATTTTCGACGGAATCCATTTTTCGTCGAAAAACTTCACAAAATCAATTTCTTTTGCATTTATTTTATTCATCCATTTTCGACGGAATTCATTTTCCGTCAAAAATCATCGACGGAATCCATTTTTCTTCGAAAAAATTCACAAAATCAATTTCTTTTGCATTTATTTTTTTCATCCGTTTTCGACGGATTTTGTTTTTCCGTCGAAAAATTCACAAAATCCATTTCTTTTGCATTTATTTTATTCATCCATTTTCGATGGAATCCATTTTCCGTCAAAAAAACTTCAAAAAATCAATTTCTTTTGCATTTATTTTATTCATTCATTTTCGGCGGAATTCATTTTTCGTCAAAAATCATCGACGGAATCCATTTTCCGTCGAAAAACTTAAGAAAATCAAATTCTTATGCATTTATTTTATTCATTAGTTTTCGACGGAATGCATTTACCGTCAAAAATCTTCGACGGAATCCATTTTCCGTCGAAAACTTCACAAAATCAATTTCTTTTGCATTTATTTTATTCATCCATTTTCAACGGAATCCGTTTTCCGTCAAAAAACTTCACAATATTAATTTCTTTTCATTTATTTTATTCATCCATTTTCGACGAAATCCGTTTTCCGTCAAATAAACTTCACAAAATCAATTTCTTTTGCATTTATTTTATTCATCCATTTTCGACGGAATCCGTTTTCCATCAAAAAAATTCACAATATCAATTTCTTTTGCATTTATTTTATTCATCCATTTTCGACGGAATCCATTTTCCGTGAAATAAACTTCACAAAATTAATTTCTTTTGCGTTTATTTTATTAATCCATTTTCGACGGAATTCATTTTCCGTCAAAAATCTTTGACAGAATCCATTTTCCGTCAAAAAACTTGACAAAATCAATTTTTTTTGCTTTTATTATATTCATCCGTTTTCGACGGAATTCGTTTTCCGTCAAAAATCTTCGACTGATTTCCTCTTTCGTCGAAAAACTTCACAAAATCAATTTTTTTCCATTTATTTTATTCATCCGTTTTCAACGGAATCCATTTTCCTTCAAAAAACAACACACAAAAAAATTTCTTTTGCATTTATTTTATTCATCCATTTTCGACGGAATTCTTTTCCCGTCAAAAAACTCCACAAAATCAATTTCTTTTGCATTTATTTTATTCATCCATTTTCGACGGAATTCATTTTCCGTCAAAATCTTCGACGTAATCCATTTTCCGTCAAAAATCTTCTACGGAATCCATTTTCCGTCGAAAAACTTCACAAAATCAATTTCTTTTGCATTTATTTTATTCATCCATTTTCCACGGATTTCATTTTCCGTCAAAATCTTCGACGTAATCCATTTTCCGTCAAAAATCTTCTACGGAATCCATTTTCCGTCGAAAAACTTCTCAAAATCAATTTCTTTTGCATTTATTTTATTCATCCATTTTCGACGGAATTCATTTTCTGTCAAAAATCTTCGACGGAATCCATTTTCTTCGTAAAACTTAACAAATGCAATTTCCTTTGCATTTATTTTATTCATCCGTTTTCGGCGGAATACATTTTCCGTCAAAAATCTTCGCGGAAAATCAATTTCGTTTGCATTTATTTTATTCATCCGTTTTCAACGGAATCCATTTTCCTTCAAAAAACAACACAAAATCAATTTCTTTTGCAATTATTTTATTCATCCATTTTCGACGGAATCCGTTTTCCGTCAAAAAATTTCGAAGGAATCCTTTTTTCGTTGAAATACTTCACAAAATCAATTTCTTTTGCATTTATTTTATTCATCCATTTTTGACGAAATTCATTTTCCGTCAAAAATCTTCGATGGAATCCATTTTCCATCAAAAATCTTTTACGGAAACATTTTCCGTCGAAAAACTTTAAAAAATCAATTTTTTTTGCATTTATTTTTTTCATCCATTTTCGACGGAATCCGTTTTCCATTAAAAAACTTCACAATATCAATTTCTTTTGCATTTATTTTATTCATGCATTTTCGACGAAATCCGTTTTCCGTCAAAAAAACTTCTCAAAATCAATTTATTTTGCTTTTATTTTATTCATCCATTTTCGACGGAATGCATTTTCCGTCAAAAATCTTCGACGAAATCCATTTTCCGACGAAAAACTTCAAAAAATCAATTTCTTTTGCATTTATTTTTTCATCCATTTTCGACGGAATACATTTTCTGTCAAAAATCTTCGACGGAATCCATTTTCCGTCGAAAACTTCACAAAATCAATTTCTTTTGCATTTATTTTATTAATCCATTTTCGACAGAATCCGTTTTCTGTCAAAAAACTTCACAAAATCAATTTCTTTTGCATTTATTTTATTCGTCCATTTTCGACGGAATTCTTTTTCCGTCAAATATCATCGACGGAATCCATTTTCCGTCGAAAAACATTATTAAATCATTTTCTTTTGCATTTATTTTATTCATCAGTTTTCGATGGAATCCGTTTTCGTGCGAAAAACCTTACAAAATCAATTTATTTTTCAATTTATTTTTTTCATCCGTTTTCGATGGAATTCGTTTTCCGTCAAAAATCTTCGACGGATTTCCTTTTACGTCGAAAAACTTCACAAAATCATTTTCTTTTGCATTTATTTTATTCTTCCGTTTTCAACGGAATCCATTTTCCTTCGAAAAACAACACAAAATCAATTTCTTTTGCAATTATTTTATTCATCCACTTTTGACGGAATCCGTTTTCCGTCAAAAATCTTCGAAGGAATCCACTTTTCGTCCAAAAACTTCACAAAATCAATTTCTTTTGCATTTATTTTATTCATCCATTTTTGACGGAATTCATTTTCCGTCAAAAATCTTCGATGGAATCCATTTACCATAAAAAATATTTTAGGGAAACATTTTCCGTCGAAAAAATTTAAAAAATCAATTTTTTTTGCATTTATTTTATTCATCCGTTTTCGACGGAATCCGTTTTCCGTCAATAAACTTCACAATAGCAATTTCTTTTGCTTTTATTTTATTCATCCATTTTCGACGGAATCCGTTTTCCATCAAAAAAACTTCACAAAATCAATTTTTTTTGCATTTATTTTATTCATTCATTTTCGACGGAATTCATTTTCCGTCAAAAATCATCGACGGAATCCATTTTCCGTCGAAAAGCTTAACAAAATCAATTTCTTTTGCATTTATTTTATTCATTAGTTTTCGACGGAATGCATTTACCGTCAAAAATCTTCGACGGAATCCATTTTCCGTCGAAAACTTCACAAAATCAATTTCTTTTGCATTTATTTTATTCATCCATTTTCAACGGAATCCGTTTTCCGTCAAAAAACTTCACAATATCAATTTCTTTTCATTTATTTTATTCATCCATTTTCGACGAAATCCGTTTTCCGTCAAACAAACTTCACAAAATCAATTTCTTTTGCATTTATTTTATTCATCCATTTTCGATGGAATCCATTTTCCGTCAAAAAAACTTCAAAAAATCAATTTCTTTTGCTTTTATTTTATTCATTCATTTTCGGCGGAATTCATTTTTCGTCAAAAATCATCGACGGAATCCATTTTCCGTCGAAAAACTTAACAAAATCAAATTCTTATGCATTTATTTTATTCATTAGTTTTCGACGGAATGCATTTACCGTCAAAAATCTTCGACGGAATCCATTTTCCGTCGAAAACTTCACAAAATCAATTTCTTTTGCATTTATTTTATTCATCCATTTTCAACGGAATCCGTTTTCCGTCAAAAAACTTCACAATATCAATTTCTTTTCATTTATTTTATTCATCCATTTTCGACGAAATCCGTTTTCCGTCAAATAAACTTCACAAAATCAATTTCTTTTGCATTTATTTTATTCATCCATTTTCGACGGAATTCATTTTCCGTCAAAAATCATCGACGGAATCCATTTTCCGTCGAAAAATTCACAAAATCCATTTCTTCTGCATTTATTTTATTCATCCATTTTCGATGGAATCCATTTTCCGTCAAAAAACATCAAAAAATCAATTTTTTTGCATTTATTTTATTAATTCATTTTTCTACAAAAATCATCGACGGAATCCATTTTCCGTCGAAAAACTTAACAAAATCAAATTCTTATGCATTTATTTTATTCATCCATTTTCGACGGAATTCATTTAACGTCAAAAATCAACGACGGAATCCATTTTTCGTCGAAACCATTTATAAAATTAATTCCTTGGCATTTATTTTATTCATCAGTTTTCGACGGAATCCGTTTTCCTTCGAAAAACTTGACAAAATCAATTTCTTTTTCAATTTATTTTATTCATCCATTTTCGATGGAATTTGTTTTCCGTCAAAAATCTTCGACGGAATCCATTTTCCGTCGAAAAACTTCACAAAATCAATTTCTTTTGCATTTATTTTATTCATCCGTTTTCGACGGAATCCATTTTCCTTCAAAAAACAACACAAAATCAATTTCTTTTGCAATTATTTTATTCATCCATTTTCGACGGAATCCGTTTTCCGTCAAAAAATTTCGAAGGAAACCATTTTTCGTCGAAATACTTCACAAAATCAATTTCTTTTGCATTTATTTTATTCATCCATTTTTGACGAAATTCATTTTCCGTCAAAAATCTTCGATGGAATCCATTTTCCATCAAAAATCTTTTACGGAAACATTTTCCGTCGAAAAACTTTAAAAAATCAATTTTTTTTGCATTTATTTTTTTCATCCATTCTTCGACGAAATCCATTTTCGTCGAAAAACTTCACAAAATCAATTTATTTTACATTTATTTTATTCATCCATTTTCGACGCAATCCGTTTTCCGTCAAAAAAAACTTCACAAAATCAATTTTTTTTGCTTTTATTTTATTCATCCATTTTCGACGGAATTCATTTTCCGACAAAAATCTTCGACGGAATGCATTTTCCGTCGAAAAAATTCACAAAATCAATTTCTTTTTCATTTATTTTTTCATCCATTTTCCACGGAATCCGTTTTCCGCCAAAAAACTTCACTATATCAATTTCTTTTGCATTTATTTTATTCGTCCATTTTCGACGGAATCCGTTTTCCGTCAAAAAAATTCACAAAATCTATTTCTTTTGCATTTATTTTATTCTTCCATTTTCGACGGAATTCATTTTACGTCCAAAATCATCGACGGAATTTTTCCATCGAAAATCTTCTACGAAATCCATTTTCCGTAAAAATTTCACATAATCAATTTCTTTTGTATTTATTTTATTCATCCGTTTTCGACGGAATTCGTTTTCCGTCAAAAAACTTCACAAAATCAATTTCTTTTGCATTTATTTTATTCATCCATTTTCGATGGTTCATTTTCCGTCAAAAACCATCGACGGAATCCATTTGCCGTCAAAAATCTTAATAAAATCAATTTCATTTGCATTTATTTTATTCATCATTTTCGACGGAATTCATTTTCCGTCGAAAATCTTCGACGGAAACCATTTTTCGTTGAAAAACTTCACAAAATCAATTTCTTTTGCATTTATTTTTTTCATCCATTTTCGACGGAATCCGTTTTCCGTCAAAAAACTTCACAATATCAATTTCTTTTGCATTTATTTTATGCATCCATTTTCGACGCAATCCGTTTTCCGTCAAAAAAAACTTCACAAAATCAATTTTTTTTGCTTTTATTTTATTCATCCATTTTCGACGGAATTCATTTTCCGTCAAAAATCTTCGACGGAATGCATTTTCCGTCGAAAAAATTCACAAAATCAATTTCTTTTTCATTTATTTTTTCATCCATTTTCCACGGAATCCGTTTTCCGTCAAAAAACTTCACTATATCAATTTCTTTTGCATTTATTTTATTCGTCCATTTTCGACGGAATCCGTTTTCCGTCAAAAAAATTCACAAAATCTATTTCTTTTGCATTTATTTTATTCTTCCATTTTCGACGGAATTCATTTTACGTCCAAAATCATCGACGGAATCCATTTTCCATCGAAAATCTTCTACGAAATCCATTTTCCGTCGAAAAATTTCACATAATCAATTTCTTTTGTATTTATTTTATTCATCCGTTTTCGACGGAATTCGTTTTCCGTCAAAAAACTTCACAAAATCAATTTCTTTTGCATTTATTTTATTCATCCATTTTCGATGGTTCATTTTCCGTCAAAAATCATCGACGGAATCCATTTGCCGTCAAAAATCTTAATAAAATCAATTTCATTTGCATTTATTTTATTCATCCATTTTCGACGGAATTCATTTTCCGTCAAAAATCTTCGACGGAAACCATTTTTCGTTGAAAAACTTCACAAAATCAATTTCTTTTGCATTTATTTTTATTCATCAGTTTTCGACGGAATCCGTTTTCCTTCGAAAAACTTTACAAAATCAATTTCTTTTTCAATTTATTTTATTCATCCATTTTCAATGGAATTCGTTTTCCGTCAAAAATCTTCGACGGATTTCCTTTTTCGTCGAAAAACATCACAAAATCAATTTCTTTTGCATTTATTTTATTCTGCCGTTTTCAACGGAATCCATTTTCTTTCGGAAAACAACACAAAATCAATTTCTTTTGCATTTATTTTATTCATCCATTTTTGATGGAATTCATTTTCCGTCAAAAATGTTCGATGGCATCCATTTACCATCAAAAATCTTTTACGGAAACATTTTCCGTCGAAAAAATTTAAAAAATCAATTTTTTTGCATTTATTTTATTCATCCATTTTCGACGGAATCCGTTTTCCGTCAAAAAACTTCACAATATCAATTTCTTTTGCTTTTATTTTATTCATCCATTTTCGACGGAATCCGTTTTCCATCAAAAAAACTTCACAAAATCAATTTCTTTTGCATTTATTTTATTCATCCATTTTCGTCGGAATTCATTTTCCATCATAAATCATCGACGTAATCCATTTTCCTTCGAAAAAATTCACAAAATCAATTTCTTTTACATTTATTTTTTTCATCCGTTTTCGACGGAATACATTTCCGTCAAAAATCTTCGACGGAATCCATTTTCCGTCGAAAAATTCACAAAATCCATTTCTTTTGCATTTATTTTATTCATCCATTTTCGATGGAATCCATTTTCCGTCAAAAAAACTTTAAAAAATCAATTTCTTTTACATTTATTTTATTCATTCATTTTCGGCGGAATTCATTTTTCGTCAAAAATCATCGACGGAATCCATTTTCCGTCGAAAAACTTAACAAAATCAAATTCTTATGCATTTATTTTATTCATTAGTTTTCGACGGAATGCATTTACCGTCAAAAATCTTCGACGGAATCCATTTTCCGTCGAAAACTTCACAAAATCAATTTCTTTTGCATTTATTTTATTCATCCAGTTTCAACGGAATCCGTTTTCCGTCAAAAAACTTCACAATATCAATTTCTTTTCATTTATTTTATTCATGCATTTTCGACGGAATCCGTTTCCGTCAAATAAACTTCACAAAATCAATTTCTTTTGCATTTATTTTTTTCATCCATTTTCGACGGAATTCATTTTCCATCAAAAATCATCGATGGAATCCATTTTCCGTCGAAAAATTCACAAAATCCATTTCTTCTGCGTTTATTTTATTCATCCATTTTCGATGGAATCCATTTTCCGTCAAAAAACATCAAAAAATCAATTTTTTTGCATTTATTTTATTCATCATTTTCGACGGAATTCATTTTTTCGTCAAAAATCATCGACGGAATCCATTTTCCGTCGAAAAACTTAACAAAATCAAATTCTTATGCATTTATTTTATTCATCCATTTTCGACGGAATTCATTTAACGTTAAAAATCAACGACGGAATCCATTTTTCGTCGAAACCATTTATAAAATTAATTCCTTTTGCATTTATTTTATTCATCAGTTTTCGACGGAATCCGTTTTCCTTCGAAAAACTTGACAAAATCAATTTCTTTTTCAATTTATTTTATTCATCTGTTTTCGATGGAATTCATTTTCCGTCAAAAATCTTCGACGGATTTCCTTTTACGTCGAAAAACTTCACAAAATCAATTTCTTTTGCATTTATTTTATTCATCCATTTTCGATGGAATTCATTTTCCGTCAAAAATCATCGACGGAATCCATTTTCCGTCGAAAAACTTAACAGTATCAAATTCTTATGCATTTATTTTATTCATCCATTTTCGACGGAATTCATTTAACGTCAAAAATCAACGACGTAATCCATTTTTCGTCGAAACCATTTATAAAATTAATTCCTTTTGCATTTATTTTATTCATCAGTTTTCGACGGAATCTTTTTTCCTTCGAAAAACTTGACAAAATCAATTTATTTTTCAATTTATTTTATTCATCCATTTTCGATGGAATTCGTTTTCCGTCAAAAATCTTCGACGGATTTCCTTTTACGTCGAAAAACTTCACAAAATCAATTTCTTTTGCATTTATTTTATTCATCCGTTTTCAACGGAATCCATTTTCCTTCAAAAAAACAACACAAAATCAATTTCTTTTGCAATTATTTTATTCATCCATTTTCGACGGAATCCGTTTTCCGTCAAAAAATTTCGAAGGAATCCATTTTTCGTCGAAATACTTCACAAAATCAATTTCTTTTGTATTTATTTTATTCATCCATTTTTGACGAAATTCATTTTCCGTCAAAAATCTTCGATTAAATCCATTTTCCATCAAAAATCTTTTACGGAAACATTTTCCGTCAAAAAAATTTAAAAAATCAATTTTTTTTTGCATTTATTTTTTTCATCCATTTTCGACGGAATCCGTTTTCCGTCAAAAAACTTCACAATATCATTTTCTTTTGCATTTATTTTATTCATCCATTTTCGACGAAATCCGTTTTCCGTCAAAAAAACTTCACAAAATCAATTTTTTTTGCTTTTATTTTATTCATCCATTTTCGACGGAATTCATTTTCCGTCAAAAATCTTCGACGGAATCCATTTTCCGTCGAAAAACTTCACAAAATCAATTTCTTTTTCATTTATTTTTTCATCCATTTTCCACGGAATCCGTTTTCCGTCAAAAAACTTCACTATATCAATTTCTTTTGCATTTATTTTATTCGTCCATTTTCGACGGAATCCGTTTTCCGTCAAAAAAATTCACAAAATCTATTTCTTTTGCATTTATTTTATTCTTCCATTTTCGACGGAATTCATTTTCCGTCAAAAATCATCGACGGAATCCATTTTTCATCGAAAATCTTCTACGGAATCCATTTTCGGTCGAAAAATTTCACAGAATCAATTTCTTTTGTATTTATTTTATTCATCCGTTTTCCACGGAATTCGTTTTCCGTCAAAAAACTTCACAAAATCAATTTCTTTTGCATTTATTTTATTCATCCATTTTCGATGGAATTCATTTTCCGTCAAAAATCATCGACGGAATCCATTTGCCGTCAAAAATCTTAATAAAATCAATTTCATTTGCATTTATTTTATTCATCCATTTTCGACGGAATTCATTTTCAATCAAAAATCTTCGACGGAAACCATTTTTCGTTGAAAAACTTCACAAAATCAATTTCTTTTGCATTTATTTTATTCATCAGTTTTCGACGGAATCCGTTTTCATTCGAAAAACTTTACAAAATCAATTTCTTTTTCAATTTATTTTATTCATCCATTTTTGATGGAATTCATTTTTCGTCAAAAATCTTCGACGGATTTCCTTTTTCGTTGAAAAACATCACAAAATCAATTTCTTTTGCATTTATTTTATTCATCCGTTTTCAACGGAATCCATTTTCCTTCGAAAAACAACACAAAATCAATTTCTTTTGCAATTATTTTATTCATCCATTTTCGACGGAATCTGTTTTCCGTCAAAAATCTTCGAAGGAATCCATTTTCCGTCGAAAAACTTCACAAAATCAATTTCTTTTGCATTTATTTTATTCATCAGTTTTCGACGGAATCCGTTTTCCTTCTAAAAACTTTACAAAATCAATTTCTTTTTCAATTTATTTTATTCATCCGTTTTCGATGGAATTCATTTTCCATCAAAAATCTTCGACGGAATCCATTTTCCGTCGAAAACTTCACACAATCAATTTCTTTTGCATTTATTTTATTTATACATTTTCGACGGAATCCGTTTTCCATCAAAAAACTTCGCAAAAAAAAATTCTTTTGAATTTATTTTATTCATCCATTTTCGACGGAATCCATTTTCCATCAAAAAACTTCACAAAATCAATTTCTTTTGCATTTATTTTATTCATCCATTTTCGACGGAATCCATTTTCCGTCAAAAAACTTGACAATATGAATTTCTTTTCCATTTATCTTATTCATCCGTTTTCGACGGAATTCATTTTCCGTCGAAAAACTTCACAAAATCAATTTCTTTTTCATTTATTTTACTCATCCATTTTCGACAGAATTCATTTTCCGACAAAAATCTTCGACGGAATCCATTTTCCGTCGAAAACTTCACAAAAACAATTTCTTTTGACGACATGCACGCGATGGAAGCATCCGATAGCGCCATGTCCATCTCGCTAGGCATGATCGATACCATCAAGAACCAGCCCTCGCCGCCGTCAATTCCTTTCACAACTTGTTCAGTCGTGATTCATCCGGGTGCCTCCACAAGATCAACGATGCACGTAAGGCAATAACAGTCGGGACCGGGGTAAGTCCCCAAAATGAACCGCCGCACATGCCTCAACGATGCTAAATCATCATCAAGTTATTATGGGAATTCGACCTCAATGCAACGGGACATGGGCCCGAGCGCATTGAGAAGGAATTCCCCCGAAACACGTCCCACTCTGGCAACTCGGTAGTCATCGCAATTGTGTCCCCAGGGCATCAGGAATCGAGAGGGACGAACCAAATGGGCGACGTTCGGTTGTGGATGCGAAAGGAATCAAGCACCCACGTGGGATGCCCCGGGATCCATTGCTCTTGCGTCGTCGATGGCTGAACGAGCCACGCCACATTGTCATGGGAACTCAACCTCAACACAGCGGGACATTGGTGCGCACGACGTTGCTCCTAGCAGGCGTCAAAGGCCTAACCCACCTCCCTCAGTGATGTACACAATACCTAGGCCCCACAAGCATGGGAAGGCTTGCACGAGCTCTAGGGAGAGCCCCTATGGTGCCCCTACACAGCCCATCGCCGGCGAGGGAAGGCAGGCAGCTGCTTCCCCCTATAATAGCCTTATATGAAGTTGCCAGTTTTGCACAAGTAGATACCTTTTTTCTGAGGAGGAAGAAGTCCAAATTCGGACCTAGAAATTAAATTTTGGTCTGATTTTTTGCATGCATTATTGTAAAAACCATATCTTACTGTTCCCAAAGTCTCATGATTTTTCTAGATGGGATTAATTTAATATTAATTTTTCAAGAGACGCGATTTGAGAAAATCCAAAAAAATGGAAAATTGTACCCTAGGCATGATCGATACCATCAAGAACCGGCCCTCTCCGCCGTCAATTCCTTTCACAACTTGTTCAGTAGTGATTCATCTGGGTGCCTCCACAAGATCAACGATGCACGTAAGGCAATAACAGCCGGGACCGGGGTAAGTCCCCAAAATGAACCGCCGCACATGCCTCAACGATGCTAAATCATCATCAAGTTATTATGGGAATTCGACCTCAATGCAACGGGACATGGGCCCGAGCGCATTGAGAAGGAATTCCCCCGAAACACATCCCACTCAGGCAACTCGGCAGTCATCGCAATTGTGTCCCCAGGGCATCAGGAATCGAGAGGGACGCACCGAATGGGCGACGTTCGGTTGTGGATGCGAAAGAAATCAAGCACCCACGTGGGATGCCCCGGGATCCACTGCTCTTGCATCGTCGATGGCTGAACGAGCCACGCCACATTGTCGTGGGAACTCAACCTCAACACAGCGGGACATTGGTGCGCACGACGTTGCTCCTAGCAGGCGTCAAAGGCCTAACCCACCTCCCTCGATGATGTACACAATACCTAGGCCCCACAAGCATGGGAAGGCTTGCACGAGCTCTAGGGAGAGCCCCTATAGTGCCCCTACACAGCCCACCGCAGGCGTGGGAAGGCAGGCAGCTGCTTCCCCCTATAATAGCCTTATATGCAGTTGAAAGTTTTGCACAAGTAGATACCTTTTTTCTGAGGAAGAAGAAGTCCAAATTCGGACCTAGAAATTAAATTTCGGTCTGATTTTTTGCATGCATTCTTGTAAAAACCATATCTTACTGTTCCCAAAGTCTCATGATTTTTCTAGATGGGATTAATTTAATATTAATTTTTCAAGAGACGTGATCTGAGAAAATCCAAAAAAATGGAAAATCGTACCTAGGCATCGAATTTTGATCTGGTTTTTTGCAAGCATCCATGCTTAAATATATCCAACATTCCCTCCAAGTTTCATTGGATTTCATGGAAGGATTGTTTTTTAATAAATTTTTGGAGCCTATGCCTCCTCCCACCGTATAATAGCCTTATATGCAGTTACCAGTTTTGCACAACTAGACTCCTTTTTTGTGAGGAGGAAGAAGTCCAAATTCGGACCTAGAAATTGAATTTGAGTCTGATTTTTTGCATACATGCTTGGAAAAACCATATCTTACTGTTCCCAAAGTTTCATGATTTTTCTCCATGGGATTAATTTAATATTAATTTTTCAAGAGGCGTAATTTGAGAAAATCCGAAAAAATGGAAAATCGTACCCAGGCATCAAATTTTGATTAGCCAAGAGTTTGTGTGAGGTGCTCCCACGATTTTTGAGTTCCTCAAACCCATTTGATAGTGTTTCTACATTTGTTTTGGTCAACTTTTAGTGTAGTCTATCATCGGGTGCACCAGAAAGAGCCGCAGTGCACCAGAATGAGCCGGGGTGCATCATGGGCTAGCCGCGGTGCACAAAAATGAGGCGTGGTGGACTACTGTCTAGCCACCGTGCACCAGAATGAGCCGTGGTGCACCCTGGGATAGCCGCGGTGCCCCAAAATGAGCCGTGGTGCACCATGGGCTAGCCGAGGTGCACAAAAATGAGCTGCGGTGCAGCAGAATGAGCCGTCGTGCACCATGGGTTAGCCGCGGTGCACCGGAATGAGCCGTGGTGCACCGCAATGAGCCGTGGTGCACCATGGGCTAGCCGCAGTGCACCAAAATGAGCCGCGGTGCACGAGAATTGAGTCGTGGTGCTCCATGGGCTAGCCGCGGTTCACCAGAATGAGCTATGGTGCACCAGAATGAGCCGTTGTGCACTATGGGCTAGCCACGGTGCACCAGAATGAGCCTGGGTGCACCATGGGCTAGCCGTAGTGCACGAGAATGAGCTATGGTCTACTTGAATGAGCCGTGGTGCACCATGGGCTAGCCGCGTTGCACCAGAATGTGTCGGGGTGCACCAAAATGAGCCGTGGTGCACCATGGGCTAGCCGCTATGCACTAGAATGAGCCGGGGTGCACAAGAATGAGCCGCGGTGCACCAGAATGAGTCGTGGTGCACCATGGGCTAGCCGCGGTGCACCAAAATTAGCCTTGGTGCTCCGTGGGCTAGCCGCTGTGCACCAGAATGAGCCGTGGTGCACCATGGGCTAGCCGCAGTGCACCAGAATGAGCCGCGGTGCACCAGAATTGAGTCGGGGTGCTCCATGGGCTAGCCGCGGTGCACCAGAATGAGCTATGGTGCACCAGAATGAGCCGTTGTTGAAAGTAAACTGGCCTTTGAAGGCCGATGCATGTAAGGTGTAAAACAAAAATTTTACTGCGGAACATACATGCACTCATAGATTCATGCTTTAAGACAGCATGATGTTACCTTGTTTTGGCCTGATCAGTCAGGGAGATGAGATGTCAGGCTTGAAGGGTTCAAACCCTCTAATGGTGATCCACACCACCGTTCGTCTATGATGCAAGAACTCTTTCTTGAAAGCCACCAGATGAACACCACAATGAGGCTTGCTATGCGCACAAGTGGTGAGGGTGGAGGCTAGGTATCCTGTTTGGAAAGGTGTACTGAGCTACCCTACAGAATGGTGCATAGAGGAGGAGAGTTGGCATGGTTTTCCAATGAAACCTAAGGTGAGGAACATGTCTATTTATGCGCACCCTTTGGAGAGGAGGAGGGAATTCATTCATTCAAAATGAAAAACAAACTTTCAAATTTCTTTGAAAGTTGTGCATGAAACAGTGTGATAAGGTGGAGCTGTTGCAAAACAAACTTTGCCAACAACCTCCAATCTTATCCACATGAATTTAAATTCAAATTAATTTAAACTTAAATTCATAAACTATCATATAGTATATAGTTTTCATGCGCATAATTCAACCCTATAAAGGGTCCAAATACATTGAGCAGTTGCATTCAAAATTTGAATCAACTTACCCACTGATTCCCTCAACCACCAAATCTGAATGGAGGTTTGTTTTAAGTGATAAGATAACACTCTTATCACTTAAAAGTGATGCACCAAACAGCCTAGGGAGAGCCTCCAAAGATGCTTCTTCATCCAAGGAATATGCTCCAATAAGATCCTGTCTTATCCTTTTGTTATGAAACAACTTTTCAAAACCAATTCAAATTTGAATTCAAACACTTGAATTCAAACGTTCAAACATTCAAATTCAAAATTCAAAATTCAAAATTTCAAATTTCAAATTCAAAATTCGAATTTCAAAATTCAAATTCAAATTCAAATTTTAAAATTCAAATTTCAAATTTCAAATTCAAAATTCGAATTTCGAAATTCAAATTCTAAATTCAAATTCCAAAATTCAAATTTCAAATTCAAAATTCGAAATTCAAATATTTGATTATTAATTTAACTAATTAAATTAATTAGTAATGGCTTGGACTATCCAAGCCCATTACTAAACTCCATGCACCACCCACCCATTTAGGTGGGCTTCCAAACAGCTTCTTGGGCTAATAACATTATTAGGCCCAATACCTTTAAAGCTAGTCCATCATAACTACAAGGTGTTAGTGTGTGACCCATTAGGTCCAACTTAGCTACTGACATAACTGGGCTTGGGCCCAACAAGCCCACAACCCAATTAATGACAACACAGAGCACTAGCAATGCTTTGTTGCCCCAGAACTAGTCAGATTAATGACTTGATCATCCTATTGCACATATTTGGTTACCGTATGTATTTCCCTTCGTCTCGATTATCTTCCCATTAACCTAGGGTAAGGAAATGTATCAACCCCTGCGGTTTAGGGTAAGCTTTATTCGAAATAGGGAATCTTCAATTTACTGACTCTAAAGGCAGATCATCTCATGATCTCTTTTACTATGCATAGATTCCCGAGTCCCTGTAAATGTCATCCCGATTTCTCCGGTTTACAGATAACCTAATCTCTCACAGAGATTTGACGAATTCCTTCAGCTTATTACCCTAGCCCTGTGCCCTTTAAGGACACGCCCAACAGTATACCTATGAGTCTCCATGTTTCAGGCAGACGAGGTATACAATCAAAACATGCCTTCAAGAACACAGTCTAGGTAATAACTTCTGGTCTAAGGAAAGACACACCCAAACATAAAGAGATTACTCTAATGACACTATCTGTGAGATTTCCTCATAGAGTCTCTTTTTGGGTCTGTTCAGTGCGAGCTATACTCTTATAGGTCCACCCACGACTTTAGCTAAGATATCTCCATATCTGCAGCTCATGAGGTCTTTACCTTGTATCCACATACAAGTAGATAAGTCGTACTAGTCTTTACTCGAGATCACTGATCCCCAAACTCAGTGTCTCTAGACTAGGAACATATAATTAGGAATAGACATGCAATATCCTTGAATCCTCATGATCGTGATCTCATCACAGATACTCAAGAGATACCTGTTCTATTCCAAGGGGTTTATCCAGTTCATTCATATAATATTAACAGTAATATCGAGACACAATATGAAACTGAATAAATAGTGCTTACATTTATTTGCGACAAATAAAGTTCTACATCTAGTGTCCTTTATTTAATCAAAAGATTGTCTCTAGGACACCCATATGCTAACAAGCTCCCACTTGGCCTAGAGCCAATCAGACCTAAGTCGTATGGCCAAAGCCTCATAATGACTATCATGTTTTCTCTGAGAAACAGCCTTTGTCAGAGAATCGGCCAGGTTATCGTCTGTGGGAACATAATCCATTTTTACATCATTCCTATCAATGATTTCTCTAATCAAATGATATCTGCGGAGCACGTGTTTAGATCTTTGATGAGACCTAGGTTCCTTTGACTGCGCGATGGCTCCAGTGTTGTCGCAAAGCAACTGTATGGGCTCATCCACGCTTGGAACCACCCTTAGTTCATTTATGAACTTCTTGATCCACACTGCCTCCTTAGCTGCTTCTGAAGCAGCTATGTATTCAGCCTCTGTCGTTGAGTCTGCTGTTGTCTCCTGCTTGGAACTTTTCCAAGACACTGCCCCACCATTTAAGGTGAATACGAATCCTGACTGTGACTTGCAGTCATCTTTGTCACTCTGAAAGCTGGCATCAGTGAACCCTTTCACTATTAACTCATTAACCCCACCATAGACCAGAAACGCATCCTTAGTTCTTCTTAAGTATTTAAGGATGGTTTTGACTGCCGTCCAGTGACCCTCTCCAGGGTCTGACTGGTATCTGCTCGTAATGCTTAAAGCATATGAGACATCTGGTCTCGTACATATCATGGCATACATGATGGATCCAATAGCCGAAGCGTATGGAATTCCACTCATGCGATCCTTCTCAGGCTGTGACTTAGGACACATAGCCCTTGATAGGTGTACCCCATGACTGACAGGAAGAAAACCCCTTTTCGACCCTTCCATGCTAAACCTCTTTAGCATCTTGTCAACGTACGTGGATTGAGATAAACCCAGCAGCCTCTTGGATCTATCTCTATAGATCTTTATACCGAGTATAAAGGCTGCCTCTCCCAAATCCTTCATGGTAAAGTTTTCTGAAAGCCACTCTTTCGTTATTTTTAATGTGGGGATGTCATTTCCTATTAGCAATATGTCATCTACATAAAGCACTAGGAAGACGACATTACTCCCACTTACCTTTCTGTAAACACAAGGTTCATCCTCGTTCTTGATAAAACCGTTACTCTTAACGACTTCATCAAAACGTATATTCCAACTCCTTGATGCTTGCTTTAGCCCATATATTGACCTTTGTAGTTTGCATACCATATGCACCTGATCTTTGTTTTCAAAGCCTTCAGGTTGTGTCATGTACACTTCCTCCTTCAAGAACCCATTCAAGAAGGCGGTCTTGACATCCATTTGCCAAATTTCATAGTCGTGGTATGCTGCTATTGCAAGCATGATCCTAATAGATTTGATCATGGCAACTGGTGAAAAAGTTTCATCATAGTCAACTCCTTGTCTTTGACGATACCCTTTCGCCACCAACCTAGCTTTGTAGGTCTGAACGTTGCCATCTGCATCAGTCTTTCTTTTAAAGACCCATTTATTACCAATAGGAACTATTCCTTGTGGTTTAGGAACCAAGGTCCATACCTTGTTCTGATACATCGAATCCATTTCAGATTCCATGGCTTCAAGCCATTTTGAGGAGTCAACATCTTTGACCGCCTCCTCGTAGTTACTTGGTTCATCATCCTCAACAGTTTGCTGATTCTCAATCACAAACCCGTACCTTTCAGGTGGATGGATGACCCTCGTAGGTCTACGGAGTTGTGTGTTTACTTCTCCATTGGAGAACGTCGCCTGCGGAGCAGACTCGGGTTCCTCAATTTGTTCTTGTGGATCTTGCACTTCTTCAAGATCAATCTTACTCCCACTGCCTCCTTGAGAGATCAAATCCTTCTCAAGGAACTCAGCATTCTTTGAAACAAACACTTTGTGTTCTTCCATGGAGTAGAAGTAGTATCCCTTAGTACCTTTAGGATACCCCACAAATAGACATTTAGTACTCTTAGCACTAAGCTTGTCTGATGTCAACGCTTTGACATGCTGGCGATCCCCATACCCTGAGGTAGCTCAGGTTGGGTCTCTACCACTCCATATCTCATATGGTGTGGTCTGAACAGATTTAGACGGTACCCTATTTAGAAGGTATGCCGCTGTGTCTAAGGCATATCCCCAAAACGATTTTGGAAGTTGAGTCTCACTCATCATAGACCTAACCATGTCTAACAAGGTCCTGTTTCTCCTTTCGGAGACACCGTTTTGGTGTGGTGTGTAAGGAGCGGTAAATTGTGAGAGAATTCCATTTTCTCTCAGATAACCCTGAAACTCGTGGCTCAAATATTCACCACCACGATCTGATCGTAATGTCTTAATCATCTTGCCACGCTGTTTCTCCACCTCATTCCTAAACTCTTTGAACTTTTCAAAAGCTTCAGATTTATATCTCATTAGGTATATATACCCAAATCTTGATTTGTCATCTGTAAAGGTAATGAAATAAGAATATCCACCTCTAGCCTCAATAGACATTGGGCCACATACATCAGTATGAATGAGTTCTAATAACTCACTAGCCCTATGACTCTCAAGCCCTTTGGGCTTTTGTTGAATCATTTTCCCAGCTAGACAAGATTCACACTGTCCATAGGATTCCAAATCCATGGAGTCCAGGTATCCATCTCTATGCATCCTAGACAATCTTGTTTCATTTATGTGCCCTAGTCTACAGTGCCAAAGATAAGATTGATTATCCGTCCTAGGTCGTTTCACATCTATATTGAGCACTTCATTTCCCATTTCCAACACATACAATCCATTTATTAAAGAAGCAGTACCGTAAACCATATCATTCAAAATGATAGAAAAAGTACCATTCCTAATACTGAAAGTATATCCATCTTGTTCTAAACAAGAAATTGAAATAATGTTTCTAGAAATTTGCGGAACATAAAGACAATTATTCAAATGCAATAAAAGGCCCGTAGGCAAAATAAGGTCAGCATCTCCAACTGAATGAGCAGCAACTCTTGCTCCATTACCAACGCGGAGATCCACCTCGTTTCTATCCAATCTCCTTGGGCTCCTAAGTACCTGCAACATATTGCAGATATGAGAACCACATCCGGTATCCAATACCCATGAGGATGGATTAGCATAAGAATAATTTATCTCAATCATGAAAATACCTGAGGCAGAAGCATCACCATGCTTCTTGTCCTTCACATTGTTCAGGTAGTCTGGACAATTCCTCTTCCAGTGGCCTTTCTTGCCACAATGGAAGCACTCAGCATCACCCTTGTCCTTAGGTGCCTTCTTACCCTTCTTCTTGCCCTTCTTCTTCTTGGATTTTCCTTTGGGCTTAAGGGGGTCACCTTTTGCAGGCTCCTTACCCTTTCCCTTGGCCTTGCTAGGCCCACCAATCAAAAGAGCCTGTGTCCTATCCTTCTTGATAGACACTTCAGCTGTTGTTAACATGCTTAACAACTCAGGCAAGCTCACTTGCATCCCATGCATATTGTAATTCATGATGAATTGACTGAAGGAAGGTGGAAGTGAGGTGAGGACTAAGTCATTACTTAGCTCGGCATCCATGATGAAGCCTAGGTTTCCTAGCTTCTCAATCAGCCCGATCATCTTGAGAACATGGCTGGCAACAGACATGCTCTCAGTCATCCTACAAGAGAACAGTTCTCTTGAGGCCTCATACCTCTCATGCCTGCCTTTAATATCATACAACTCCTTGAGATGTACGATAATAGAGGGAGCATCCATATGCTCATGCTGCTTTTGCAGTTCAGGCGACATGGATGCCAACATGATGCATACTGCCATCACATTGTCATCCAAGTGCTGTTGATGGGTTACGAAATCAAATTCCGCAAACCCTTCTTCCCCTTCCCGTGGAGCTACGGGTATTACAGCATCTAAAACGTAGGCAATCTTTTCGGCCCTTAGAACTATTCTTAGGTTCCGATACCAGTCCATAAAATTCGAACCGGTCAGTTTATTCGTATCGAGTATTGAACGCAGTGACAGTGGATTAGTCATACTATAAGCTGAAAAGGATGTAAAGATAGTTTTAGTTAATATACGGTTATGTAGTTAAAAGCAAATTATTAAAGACTTGAAATAATTTGCCCCTCCCACTATTTTATCTAAGTCAATGACCCTTCCTTTTGACTTAGGGTTAATCTACTTTAGATTTTACCTTAGTGGGTTTAAGAGTGCGATTATTTATTTTAACCTCCGTCTGAGACCGCAAGATTAATTTAAATAAAGGGTTGATCTTTATCAACAGTATCTCATACCCTCTCTTAACTTTAGGTTGACAACTCTTTGTCACTTAGTGGTGCATCTCATGCAACCAACCTAGCACCATTACCCTAAGCACATAAGTCCGGCTATGCCTGCAACTTATGTCTTAGTTAAGCATTAAACCAGCACCCTAAGTGTCTTACACTTCAAACACTACTCTAGCCAAACGAAATAGTGGGTCCCAACTGAGTTGTGGAGCACCACTACGTAGAAGAGTTTTGAGTAGCATTGGTGGTGGGAGATAATCATATGCTTAATTATTTATTCCTTTTAAGGGTTCCTTTTATCTTGGGGTTAATTAGGTCCCATCAAACGCATATTGTAAGTTATCATGCTAGTCGTTACCTATGTCAAACATCTATCGGTATACACTAGTCGTTATTGGACAAACATAATAACCATACAAACGCGATTTGCCCAATTTATGCATACTAGACGTTCTTAATCATACATACATATAAACAGTTTATATTGAGATAGCCATGGTGCTCGCGCTTTTGTCCTTTTTGCTTCTTTAAGCAACGGCCGCTTGTCGTCTATACGCCACTAGCCTATTTCTCTAATTACAAATAATTAAAGAAACTCCATAACACTTTGGAGGAACAAAATTACAAAATTTAAATTACAAATATACTTGTAAATTAAAATGCGCGATTACACATAAATTTAAAATTCAAAAAAATTCAAATCCGGGCACCATGACCATCCCCTTCCTGTTTGTACCTGAAAAGTTCAAAACTTGCAAACACAAACATTATATTATCACATAACATTTTCACATGTATTTTGACATTTAACATTTAAACATCAAAATAACATCAAGATTCATAATCTTAAATTTCTCATTGGCCGAATTTAAAAACAATTTCAATTCAAATTTTGTTAATTCTTTCTTAAAGAAAACAAAATTAAACCATGCATGTAGCCATATATCCCTACATGGCCGAATCATATAGGTAACTATATGATAAATTTTTCACAAAATTTCATGCATATAAACATGACACAATTCATGGAGAAAAATAAGAAATCATTCAAGGTACTTCTTAGTACCCTCCATGGCCGAATCTACCCTTTCAAAATGTGTTCCTTTTATAACTTTTCATAAAGAAAAGAAACTAAACCATGATGCATAATGTTTTATGAACACAGAATCAAATTTTCATGTTCATAAAAACAAAAACTTTAACACTTTAAAGGATTTGTGATTCAAAATCCACATGCAGAAT
>JAVKPL010010542.1:32500-37500 GCA_032173675.1 Gastrolobium villosum | reverse complement strand
GAGGAAGACGTCCAAATTCGGACCTAGAAATTGAATTCCGGTATGATTTTTTGCATGCATGCTTGGAAAAACCATATCTTACTGTTCCCAAAGTTTCATGATTTTTCCGAGTGGGATTAATTTATTATTAATTTTTCAAGAGGCGTAATTTGAGAAAATCTGAAAAAAAATGGAAAATCGTACCCAGGCATCGAATTTTGATCTGGTTTTTTGCAAGCATCCATGCTTAAACAGATCCCCCACCCCACCCCCCTCCCTCCAAGTTTCATCGGATTTCATGGAAGGATTGATTTCTAATGAATTTTTGGAGCGGATGATGCCTGCTCCCCCCATATGTAATAGGCTTATATGCATTTGCCAATTTTGCACAAGTAGACCACTTTTTTTGCGAGGAGGAAGAAGGCCCAATTTGTAGAGGGTGGCCATCCGATCAAGACTAACCAGAGAATCGTTACGCCCACCCTATTTTTGCCAAATTCCATCGTTTAGACCACTTTTTCGGGGCCTGAAATATTTTTTATCGATCCCTGAACAGGCGAAAATTGAGAAAATCCGAAAAAATGGAAAAGCATACCCCGGCATCGAATTTTGATCTGGTTTCTTTGCAGGCGTCCATACTTAAATATATCCAACATCCCATCCAAGTTTCATTGGATTTCGTGGAGAATTTCTTCATTGATCTGAATAACATAACTCCACACATAACAGCCTCATTACTTTATAACTGACTCATTAATCATTGATATGAATAACATAACTCCACACATAACAACCTCATTACTTTATAACTGACTCATTAATATCAATCAATGAATAACATAACTCCACACATGACAGCCTCATTACTCCACACATAACAGCCTCATTACTTTATAACTGACTCATTAATATCAATCAATGAATAACATAACTCCACACATAACAGCCTCATTACTTTATAACTAACTCATTAATATCATCCAAGTTTCATCCCGCATCGCAATCCTCTTCATTGATCTGAATAACATAACTCCACACGTAACAGCCTCATTACTTTATAACTGACTCATTAATCATTGATATGAATAACATAACTCCACACATAACAGCCTCATTACTTTATAACTAACTCATTAATATCATCCAAGTTTTCATCCCGCATCGCAATCCTCTTCATTGATCTGAATAACATAACTCCACACGTAACAGCCTCATTACTTTATAACTGACTCATTAATCATTGATATGAATAACATAACTCCACACATAACAGCCTCATTACTTTATAACTAACTCATTAATATCATCCAAGTTTCATCCCGCATCGCAATCCTCTTCATTGATCTGAATAACTTAACTCCACACGTAACAGCCTCATTACTTTATAACTGACTCATTAATCATTGATATGAATAACATAACTCCACACATAACAGCCTCATTACTTTATAACTAACTCATTAATATCATCCAAGTTTCATCCCGCATCGCAATCCTCTTCATTGATCTGAATAACATAACTCCACACGTAACAGCCTCATTACTTTATAACTGACTCATTAATCATTGATATGAATAACATAACTCCACACATAACAGCCTCATTACTTTATAACTAACTCATTAATATCATCCAAGTTTCATCCCGCATCGCAATCCTCTTCATTGATCTGAATAACTTAACTCCACACGTAACAGCCTCATTACTTTATAACTGACTCATTAATCATTGATATGAATAACATAACTCCACACATAACAGCCTCATTACTTTATAACTAACTCATTAATATCATCCAAGTTTCATCCCGCATCGCAATCCTCTTCATTGATCTGAATAACATAACTCCACACGTAACAGCCTCATTACTTTATAACTGACTCATTAATCATTGATATGAATAACATAACTCCACACATAACAGCCTCATTACTTTATAACTAACTCATTAATATCATCCAAGTTTCATCCCGCATCGCAATCCTCTTCATTGATCTGAATAACATAACTCCACACGTAACAGCCTCATTACTTTATAACTGACTCATTAATCATTGATATGAATAACATAACTCCACACATAACAGCCTCATTACTTTATAACTAACTCATTAATATCATCCAAGTTTCATCCCGCATCGCAATCCCCTTCATTGATCTGAATAACATAACTCCACACGTAACAGCCTCATTACTTTATAACTGACTCATTAATCATTGATATGAATAACATAACTCCACACATAACAGCCTCATTACTTTATAACTAACTCATTAATATCATCCAAGTTTCATCCCGCATCGCAATCCTCTTCATTGATCTGAATAACATAACTCCACACGTAACAGCCTCATTACTTTATAACTGACTCATTAATCATTGATATGAATAACATAACTCCACACATAACAGCCTCATTACTTTATAACTAACTCATTAATATCATCCAAGTTTCATCCCGCATCGCAATCCTCTTCATTGATCTGAATAACATAACTCCACACGTAACAGCCTCATTACTTTATAACTGACTCATTAATCATTGATATGAATAACATAACTCCACACATAACAGCCTCATTACTTTATAACTAACTCATTAATATCATCCAAGTTTCATCCCGCATCGCAATCCTCTTCATTGATCTGAATAACATAACTCCACACGTAACAGCCTCATTACTTTATAACTGACTCATTAATCATTGATATGAATAACATAACTCCACACATAACAGCCTCATTACTTTATAACTAACTCATTAATATCATCCAAGTTTCATCCCGCATCGCAATCCTCTTCATTGATCTGAATAACATAACTCCACACGTAACAGCCTCATTACTTTATAACTGACTCATTAATCATTGATATGAATAACATAACTCCACACATAACAGCCTCATTACTTTATAACTAACTCATTAATATCATCCAAGTTTCATCCCGCATCGCAATCCTCTTCATTGATCTGAATAACATAACTCCACACGTAACAGCCTCATTACTTTATAACTGACTCATTAATCATTGATATGAATAACATAACTCCACACATAACAGCCTCATTACTTTATAACTAACTCATTAATATCATCCAAGTTTCATCCCGCATCGCAATCCTCTTCATTGATCTGAATAACATAACTCCACACGTAACAGCCTCATTACTTTATAACTGACTCATTAATCATTGATATGAATAACATAACTCCACACATAACAGCCTCATTACTTTATAACTAACTCATTAATATCATCCAAGTTTCATCCCGCATCGCAATCCTCTTCATTGATCTGAATAACATAACTCCACACGTAACAGCCTCATTACTTTATAACTGACTCATTAATCATTGATATGAATAACATAACTCCACACATAACAGCCTCATTACTTTATAACTAACTCATTAATATCATCCAAGTTTCATCCCGCATCGCAATCCTCTTCATTGATCTGAATAACATAACTCCACACGTAACAGCCTCATTACTTTATAACTGACTCATTAATCATTGATATGAATAACATAACTCCACACATAACAGCCTCATTACTTTATAACTAACCCATTATTAATATCATCCAAGTTTCATCCCGCATCGCAATCCTCTTCATTGATCTGAATAACATAACTCCACACGTAACAGCCTCATTACTTTATAACTGACTCATTAATCATTGATATGAATAACATAACTCCACACATAACAGCCTCATTACTTTATAACTAACTCATTAATATCATCCAAGTTTCATCCCGCATCGCAATCCTCTTCATTGATCTGAATAACATAACTCCACACGTAACAGCCTCATTACTTTATAACTGACTCATTAATCATTGATATGAATAACATAACTCCACACATAACAGCCTCATTACTTTATAACTAACTCATTAATATCATCCAAGTTTCATCCCGCATCGCAATCCTCTTCATTGATCTGAATAACATAACTCCACACGTAACAGCCTCATTACTTTATAACTGACTCATTAATCATTGATATGAACAACATAACTCCACACATTATAACTGACTCATTAATCATTGATATGAATAACATAACTCCACACATAACAGCCTCATTACTTTATAACTAACTCATTAATATCATCCAAGTTTCATCCCGCATCGCAATCCTCTTCATTGATCTGAATAACATAACTCCACACGTAACAGCCTCATTACTTTATAACTGACTCATTAATCATTGATATGAATAACATAACTCCACACATAACAGCCTCATTACTTTATAACTAACTCATTAATATCATCCAAGTTTCATCCCGCATCGCAATCCTCTTCATTGATCTGAATAACTTAACTCCACACGTAACAGCCTCATTACTTTATAACTGACTCATTAATCATTGATATGAATAACATAACTCCACACATAACAGCCTCATTACTTTATAACTAACTCATTAATATCATCCAAGTTTCATCCCGCATCGCAATCCTCTTCATTGATCTGAATAACATAACTCCACACGTAACAGCCTCATTACTTTATAACTGACTCATTAATCATTGATATGAATAACATAACTCCACACATAACAGCCTCATTACTTTATAACTAACTCATTAATATCATCCAAGTTTCATCCCGCATCGCAATCCTCTTCATTGATCTGAATAACTTAACTCCACACGTAACAGCCTCATTACTTTATAACTGACTCATTAATCATTGATATGAATAACATAACTCCACACATAACAGCCTCATTACTTTATAACTAACTCATTAATATCATCCAAGTTTCATCCCGCATCGCAATCCTCTTCATTGATCTGAATAACTTAACTCCACACGTAACAGCCTCATTACTTTATAACTGACTCATTAATCATTGATATGAATAACATAACTCCACACATAACAGCCTCATTACTTTATAACTAACTCATTAATATCATCCAAGTTTCATCCCGCATCGCAATCCTCTTCATTGATCTGAATAACATAACTCCACACGTAACAGCCTCATTACTTT
>JAVKPL010010542.1:20000-27500 GCA_032173675.1 Gastrolobium villosum | reverse complement strand
GTTCCAAATTCTTGAAAGATCCGTCAAGCGACTCCGTTCTAAAGAGATTCCGTTGGTGAAGGTATTATGGAACAACAGATCGGCAGCTGAAGCCACTTGGGAGCGCGAGGACGACATTCAGAAACGCTATCCAGAACTGTTTAGCTCTTAAGTAAGTTTATTTTGCGGACAAAATTCCTTTTTGGTGGGGAGAGTGTAACATCCCGCATAATTAGTAGAATACCTAAGTACTATATGTTATAGATGTATGTGTAGATTTCGGATTTATGGTGTATGTGTGATGGTTTGCGAATTGTTGACCTTTATCCCTTGGATAAGACTAAGGTAACTAATTAAATTAAATCATAGGAAGATACATATGTAGACATGTGAATTTAATCTTATGAGTAATGTGAGTGTGTGTTAGAAGCCATTAGTGATTGGATGTGGGCTAGTGTGTGTGTGGACTTGTTGCTATTGGATTTGTGATTGGATCCTTTTGTGTGTGTGGCCAATGGCCCAAGGATGGTTCTTGGATCAAGCTAATTCAGCCCAAGGTTGTGTCCACCCTTATCTCCCCTAAGCCTTGTCCAACTAAGGTGTCTTGTGTATCAAGTAACTCTCACATGGCAAGGATAATTCCCACTCTTTCATGCGCACAAAGGAGAAGTGATTAGGACTTAGTAAGCTGCCATTTTCTCTTGTTAAACCGCCACCTCACCTTGTTTATGCATCACTTGATTTAAACCTCATTGCATGGAAGACACATGGACCTTTGAGCATGATTTTAGGCTGCATATTTCCCCATTTAGGCGCACATGGAGGGACCTTGGTGCAGATTTTTCTTATGACACAAAACTGCCTAACTTGTTGACTTGGAGAACCCTCTTGCACTTCCATCATTAGACTGCATTGTGCAGATTTTTGGCAAGCTTTTGCAGCCCATCATGAGTCAAACCTGCCCTTGCTTCCACATGCATCATAGTAGGATCTTGGGGCTGCATCTTCATCATTTTATGCAGCTCCAAATCAGAGTCTAGGCTGCCACATATGACACTTCCTTTCCACTCCTCTAGGTGCGCAAGTCATGGCTATTGTGCAGAAAATTTCTCTGACTTTGGACAGCCCCAAATCTGATCACATCCCCCTCACTCCTTGCATGTGAGTAGAGTACATTAGAAGCAACCTTGTGTGCAGCCCCATCCCCTCAAGTAATCAGATTTTTCATAATGCTTAATCATGCCACTTCTCCTCACTCTCCCTTTAAATTTGCGCACAAGAGGGGGCTGCCCCCATTCACTTGTGCAGCCAACTCCTCTCCTCCTCCTCCTCACTCTCTCTAGCCGCACCAACAAGCCTCCTTGGAGCAAGAAGACTTTGCCAAGCCAACTCCCTCCTTCCCTCACCTTCAAACCGTGACTCTAGACCTCCAAGCAAGAGTAAGTTCCTCCTCACATTCCCTCATTGTCCAGCTTTGTCCTCAACCTTGAAGCTGCCCAAGTTTGTCCATCCTCACCTTGGTTGCGCATAGAACCTCCTAGGAAGAGAGGACTTGTTGGGAAGTAGAGCTAGAAGGGTGTGGTGAAGTGTGTGCTACAAGAGGTAGGCCTTGAACTTAGAACTCTTTCTTTGTGTAGCCATGTATGTATGCTTGAATGTCTCCTTGTATATGTGTTGCTTTGGATCCTTGGTTGAGCATGATTAAAGTATAAGTATGGAGTCATTTCATGATGATTTGTATGCATAAAAATCTTATGGTTATGTTTAAGTTTATGCCACTATTTCTTGTATGGATATGCCACTGTTTTGAAGAAGAAATGTGCCACTGTTTCGGTTTGATGTGCCACTGTTTTGAAGATGATATGCCACTGTTTCGGTCCCTCAAAATCACACTAAAATGCCACTGTTTCTGCACATATATGCCACTGTTTCTGCACATTATATGCCACTGTTTCTGCACATATATGCCACTGTTTCTGCACATTATATGCCACTGTTTCTGCACATATATGCCACTGTTTCTGCACATTATATGCCACTGTTTCTGCACATATATGCCACTGTTTCTGCACATTATATGCCACTGTTTCTGCACATATATGCCACTGTTTTAGCCCAATATATGTCACTGTTTTTATGCATAAAAGGTCACTGTTTTAGTCATCAAATGTCACTGTTTCCATGCATCAAATGCCACTGTTTTTATGCATAATAGGCCACTGTTTTAATCATCATATGCCACTATTTTTATGCATAATATGCCACTGTTTTAGTCACCATATGCCACTGTTTATATGCATAAAATGTCACTGTTTTAGCCATAATATGCCACTGTTTCAATGTCCAAAAAACCAAGACTTATGCCACTGTTTTGAAGTCTAAAGTGCCACTGTTCTGTTTTAAAACGTCCACTGTTTTGCTGCTGTAAACACTGCTGTACGTCCACTGTTTTGCTGCTGTAAACACTGCTGTATGTCCACTGTTTTGCTGCTGTAAACACTGCTGTATGTCCACTGTTTTGCTGCTGTAAACACTGCTGTATGTCCACTGTTTTGCTGCTGTAAACACTGCTGTATGTCCACTGTTTTGCTGCTGTAAACACTGCTGTATGTCCACTGTTTTGCTGCTGTAAACACTGCTGTATGCTCTCTGTTTCTGCTGTAAATAGCCATTGTAAATGATTAGTTGTAATTGATTTAGGTGCGCTTAAGAAGTGAGATATTTCGCTGCTGTTTGGTAATATTTAAGGCAAGCAAAAGTAAGTGTCAGGCGATGATGCCTAATGTGACTATTGACTACTGGTATAGAATTGTGACATGATGCTCCATATGCCGTAAAAATATTATGTTCCATTAAGATGAAAGGAAACTGCCAAAAATGTGTCGTGATGGCTATATGAATATGAGGTAAAGACGTTATGTGGCAGCATAACGCATATGAAAGGTATATAAGCATGCATCGTACATCATACCGCATTTTTACGCCTTGTGTGTGAAAGCATAGCATGACATGCATGTATCAAGATCATATAGGCCTTGTGTAGAATAGTTATGTACAGGATCATGTGTTTGAGCAAGCATCATATAGGCATCCCCAAGGTACCGGGGTATGGGACACTTGGCATCAGTCCACATAGGCCCACAGTTGGAATCTATATGGAGCTCAGGTGCCAAGGGTATATTTGATTCCACTGTGAAGTGCGCGCACGACGGTGCTAAAAGCGCAAAGGAAAGGCGTTATATACGCAATATATGAATATGATAAAAAGGAAAAGGAAAAGGAACAAGGATATGTTGAAGTGACTGTTTATGATTTTGTGCCTAGTTAATACTGTTATATTATTGGTTTTATTGCCACACTACTGGGATTATTCTCACCCCTTCGGGGCTGCTATTTTTCCAAAATGGCAGGAGGACGCAAGAGCATTTGAAGGAATGATATTTTGCTGTTGATTGCTGATGCTTGGATTATCACTGTTGCTGTTTGTTTAAATGGATGACTGTAATGATTAATGTTTTGGTACTTTTGGATGACTGTAGTCTTTATCATATTTATGTTAGCTGGAACTTTTATGAACAGCAGCTATTTTGGAAAACCTTTATGAAAAGAATTTAAGTGCTGAAATTGTTTTATACGGACTTGTATACTGCTATGAGGTTCTTTGTTAGCTCATGTGACGTTAACGACTCTTATTCCGCTTAGCAAACGACTCTCTTGGATGCATACAAGGGAGGGCGTTACAATTCAAGTTTCATCCCGCATCGCAATCCTCTTCATTGATCTGAATAACTTAACTCCACACGTAACAGCCTCATTACTTTATAACTGACTCATTAATCATTGATATGAATAACATAACTCCACACATAACAGCCTCATTACTTTATAACTAACTCATTAATATCATCCAAGTTTCATCCCGCATCGCAATCCTCTTCATTGATCTGAATAACATATCTCCACACGTAACAGCCTCATTACTTTATAACTGACTCATTAATCATTGATATGAATAACATAACTCCACACATAACAGCCTCATTACTTTATAACTAACTCATTAATATCATCCAAGTTTCATCCCGCATCGCAATCCTCTTCATTGATCTGAATAACTTAACTCCACACGTAACAGCCTCATTACTTTATAACTGACTCATTAATCATTGATATGAATAACATAACTCCACACATAACAGCCTCATTACTTTATAACTAACTCATTAATATCATCCAAGTTTCATCCCGCATCGCAATCCTCTTCATTGATCTGAATAACATAACTCCACACGTAACAGCCTCATTACTTTATAACTGACTCATTAATCATTGATATGAATAACATAACTCCACACATAACAGCCTCATTACTTTATAACTAACTCATTAATATCATCCAAGTTTCATCCCGCATCGCAATCCTCTTCATTGATCTGAATAACATAACTCCACACGTAACAGCCTCATTACTTTATAACTGACTCATTAATCATTGATATGAATAACATAACTCCACACATAACAGCCTCATTACTTTATAACTAACTCATTAATATCATCCAAGTTTCATCCCGCATCGCAATCCTCTTCATTGATCTGAATAACATAACTCCACACGTAACAGCCTCATTACTTTATAACTGACTCATTAATCATTGATATGAATAACATAACTCCACACATAACAGCCTCATTACTTTATAACTAACTCATTAATATCATCCAAGTTTCATCCCGCATCGCAATCCTCTTCATTGATCTGAATAACTTAACTCCACACGTAACAGCCTCATTACTTTATAACTGACTCATTAATCATTGATATGAATAACATAACTCCACACATAACAGCCTCATTACTTTATAACTAACTCATTAATATCATCCAAGTTTCATCCCGCATCGCAATCCTCTTCATTGATCTGAATAACTTAACTCCACACGTAACAGCCTCATTACTTTATAACTGACTCATTAATCATTGATATGAATAACATAACTCCACACATAACAGCCTCATTACTTTATAACTAACTCATTAATATCATCCAAGTTTCATCCCGCATCGCAATCCTCTTCATTGATCTGAATAACATAACTCCACACGTAACAGCCTCATTACTTTATAACTGACTCATTAATCATTGATATGAATAACATAACTCCACACATAACAGCCTCATTACTTTATAACTAACTCATTAATATCATCCAAGTTTCATCCCGCATCGCAATCCTCTTCATTGATCTGAATAACTTAACTCCACACGTAACAGCCTCATTACTTTATAACTGACTCATTAATCATTGATATGAATAACATAACTCCACACATAACAGCCTCATTACTTTATAACTAACACATTAATATCATCCAAGTTTCATCCCGCATCGCAATCCTCTTCATTGATATGAATAACATAACTCCACACGTAACAGCCTCATTACTTTATAACTGACTCATTAATCATTGATATGAATAACATAACTCCACACATAACAGCCTCATTACTTTATAACTAACTCATTAATATCATCCATGTTTCATCCCGCATCGCAATCCTCTTCATTGATCTGAATAACTTAACTCCACACGTAACAGCCTCATTACTTTATAACTGACTCATTAATCATTGATATGAATAACATAACTCCACACATAACAGCCTCATTACTTTATAACTAACTCATTAATATCATCCAAGTTTCATCCCGCATCGCAATCCTCTTCATTGATCTGAATAACATAACTCCACACGTAACAGCCTCATTACTTTATAACTGACTCATTAATCATTGATATGAATAACATAACTCCACACATAACAGCCTCATTACTTTATAACTAACTCATTAATATCATCCAAGTTTCATCCCGCATCGCAATCCTCTTCATTGATCTGAATAACATAACTCCACACGTAACAGCCTCATTACTTTATAACTGACTCATTAATCATTGATATGAATAACATAACTCCACACATAACAGCCTCATTACTTTATAACTAACTCATTAATATCATCCAAGTTTCATCCCGCATCGCAATCCTCTTCATTGATCTGAATAACATAACTCCACACGTAACAGCCTCATTACTTTATAACTGACTCATTAATCATTGATATGAATAACATAACTCCACACATAACAGCCTCATTACTTTATAACTAACTCATTAATATCATCCAAGTTTCATCCCGCATCGCAATCCTCTTCATTGATCTGAATAACATAACTCCACACGTAACAGCCTCATTACTTTATAACTGACTCATTAATCATTGATATGAATAACATAACTCCACACATAACAGCCTCATTACTTTATAACTAACTCATTAATATCATCCAAGTTTCATCCCGCATCGCAATCCTCTTCATTGATCTGAATAACTTAACTCCACACGTAACAGCCTCATTACTTTATAACTGACTCATTAATCATTGATATGAATAACATAACTCCACACATAACAGCCTCATTACTTTATAACTAACTCATTAATATCATCCAAGTTTCATCCCGCATCGCAATCCTCTTCATTGATCTGAATAACATAACTCCACACGTAACAGCCTCATTACTTTATAACTGACTCATTAATCATTGATATGAATAACATAACTCCACACATAACAGCCTCATTACTTTATAACTAACTCATTAATATCATCCAAGTTTCATCCCGCATCGCAATCCTCTTCATTGATCTGAATAACTTAACTCCACACGTAACAGCCTCATTACTTTATAACTGACTCATTAATCATTGATATGAATAACATAACTCCACACATAACAGCCTCATTACTTTATAACTAACTCATTAATATCATCCAAGTTTCATCCCGCATCGCAATCCTCTTCATTGATCTGAATAACTTAACTCCACACGTAACAGCCTCATTACTTTATAACTGACTCATTAATCATTGATATGAATAACATAACTCCACACATAACAGCCTCATTACTTTATAACTAACTCATTAATATCATCCAAGTTTCATCCCGCATCGCAATCCTCTTCATTGATCTGAATAACATAACTCCACACGTAACAGCCTCATTACTTTATAACTGACTCATTAATCATTGATATGAATAACATAACTCCACACATAACAGCCTCATTACTTTATAACTAACTCATTAATATCATCCAAGTTTCATCCCGCATCGCAATCCTCTTCATTGATCTGAATAACTTAACTCCACACGTAACAGCCTCATTACTTTATAACTGACTCATTAATCATTGATATGAATAACATAACTCCACACATAACAGCCTCATTACTTTATAACTAACACATTAATATCATCCAAGTTTCATCCCGCATCGCAATCCTCTTCATTGATCTGAATAACTTAACTCCACACGTAACAGCCTCATTACTTTATAACTGACTCATTAATCATTGATATGAATAACATAACTCCACACATAACAGCCTCATTACTTTATAACTAACTCATTAATATCATCCAAGTTTCATCCCGCATCGCAATCCTC
>JAVKPL010010542.1:7500-10000 GCA_032173675.1 Gastrolobium villosum | reverse complement strand
AGATACCTTTTTTCTGAGGAGGAAGACGTCCAAATTCGGACCTAGAAATTGAATTCCGGTATGATTTTTTGCATGCATGCTTGGAAAAACCATATCTTACTGTTCCCAAAGTTTCATGATTTTTCCGAGTGGGATTAATTTATTATTAATTTTTCAAGAGGCGTAATTTGAGAAAATCTGAAAAAAATGGAAAATCGTACCCAGGCATCGAATTTTGATCTGGTTTTTTGCAAGCATCCATGCTTAAACAGATCCCCCACCCCACCCCCCTCCCTCCAAGTTTCATCGGATTTCATGGAAGGATTGATTTCTAATGAATTTTTGGAGCGGATGATGCCTGCTCCCCCCATATGTAATAGGCTTATATGCATTTGCCAATTTTGCACAAGTAGACCACTTTTTTTGCGAGGAGGAAGAAGGCCCAATTTGTAGAGGGTGGCCATCCGATCAAGACTAACCAGAGAATCGTTACGCCCACCCTATTTTTGCCAAATTCCATCGTTTAGACCACTTTTTCGGGGCCTGAAATATTTTTTATCGATCCCTGAACAGGCGAAAATTGAGAAAATCCGAAAAAATGGAAAAGCATACCCCGGCATCGAATTTTGATCTGGTTTCTTTGCAGGCGTCCATACTTAAATATATCCAACATCCCATCCAAGTTTCATTGGATTTCGTGGAGAATTTCTTCATTGATCTGAATAACATAACTCCACACATAACAGCCTCATTACTTTATAACTGACTCATTAATCATTGATATGAATAACATAACTCCACACATAACAACCTCATTACTTTATAACTGACTCATTAATATCAATTAATGAATAACATAACTCCACACATGACAGCCTCATTACTCCACACATAACAGCCTCATTACTTTATAACTGACTCATTAATATCAATCAATGAATAACATAACTCCACACATAACAGCCTCATTACTTTATAACTAACTCATTAATATCATCCAAGTTTCATCCCGCATCGCAATCCTCTTCATTGATCTGAATAACATAACTCCACACGTAACAGCCTCATTACTTTATAACTGACTCATTAATCATTGATATGAATAACATAACTCCACACATAACAGCCTCATTACTTTATAACTAACTCATTAATATCATCCAAGTTTCATCCCGCATCGCAATCCTCTTCATTGATCTGAATAACATAACTCCACACGTAACAGCCTCATTACTTTATAACTGACTCATTAATCATTGATATGAATAACATAACTCCACACATAACAGCCTCATTACTTTATAACTAACTCATTAATATCATCCAAGTTTCATCCCGCATCGCAATCCTCTTCATTGATCTGAATAACATAACTCCACACGTAACAGCCTCATTACTTTATAACTGACTCATTAATCATTGATATGAATAACATAACTCCACACATAACAGCCTCATTACTTTATAACTAACTCATTAATATCATCCAAGTTTCATCCCGCATCGCAATCCTCTTCATTGATCTGAATAACATAACTCCACACGTAACAGCCTCATTACTTTATAACTGACTCATTAATCATTGATATGAATAACATAACTCCACACATAACAGCCTCATTACTTTATAACTAACTCATTAATATCATCCAAGTTTCATCCCGCATCGCAATCCTCTTCATTGATCTGAATAACTTAACTCCACACGTAACAGCCTCATTACTTTATAACTGACTCATTAATCATTGATATGAATAACATAACTCCACACATAACAGCCTCATTACTTTATAACTAACTCATTAATATCATCCAAGTTTCATCCCGCATCGCAATCCTCTTCATTGATCTGAATAACATAACTCCACACGTAACAGCCTCATTACTTTATAACTGACTCATTAATCATTGATATGAATAACATAACTCCACACATAACAGCCTCATTACTTTATAACTAACTCATTAATATCATCCAAGTTTCATCCCGCATCGCAATCCTCTTCATTGATCTGAATAACTTAACTCCACACGTAACAGCCTCATTACTTTATAACTGACTCATTAATCATTGATATGAATAACATAACTCCACACATAACAGCCTCATTACTTTATAACTAACTCATTAATATCATCCAAGTTTCATCCCGCATCGCAATCCTCTTCATTGATCTGAATAACTTAACTCCACACGTAACAGCCTCATTACTTTATAACTGACTCATTAATCATTGATATGAATAACATAACTCCACACATACCAGCACTTTACAGCTGACTCATTAATCATTGATATGAATAACATAACTCCACACATAACAGCCTCATTACTTTATAACTAACTCATTAATATCATCCAAGTTTCATCCCGCATCGCAATCCTCTTCATTGATCTGAATAACATAACTCCACACGTAACAGCCTCATTACTTTATAACTGACTCATTAATCATTGATATGAATAACATAACTCCACACATAACAGCCTCATTACTTTATAACTAACTCATTAATATCA
>JAVKPL010010541.1:0-35000 GCA_032173675.1 Gastrolobium villosum | reverse complement strand
ACATCCCATCCAAGTTTCATTGGATTTCGTGGAGAATTTCTTCATTGATCTGAATAACATAACTCCACACATAACAGCCTCATTACTTTATAACTGACTCATTAATCATTGATATGAATAACATAACTCCACACATAACAACCTCATTACTTTATAACTGACTCATTAATATCAATCAATGAATAACATAACTCCACACATGACAGCCTCATTACTCCACACATAACAGCCTCATTACTTTATAACTGACTCATTAATATCAATCAATGAATAACATAACTCCACACATAACAGCCTCATTACTTTATAACTAACTCATTAATATCATCCAAGTTTCATCCCGCATCGCAATCCTCTTCATTGATCTGAATAACATAACTCCACACGTAACAGCCTCATTACTTTATAACTGACTCATTAATCATTGATATGAATAACATAACTCCACACATAACAGCCTCATTACTTTATAACTAACTCATTAATATCATCCAAGTTTCATCCCGCATCGCAATCCTCTTCATTGATCTGAATAACATAACTCCACACGTAACAGCCTCATTACTTTATAACTGACTCATTAATCATTGATATGAATAACATAACTCCACACATAACAGCCTCATTACTTTATAACTAACTCATTAATATCATCCAAGTTTCATCCCGCATCGCAATCCTCTTCATTGATCTGAATAACATAACTCCACACGTAACAGCCTCATTACTTTATAACTGACTCATTAATCATTGATATGAATAACATAACTCCACACATAACAGCCTCATTACTTTATAACTAACTCATTAATATCATCCAAGTTTCATCCCGCATCGCAATCCTCTTCATTGATCTGAATAACATAACTCCACACGTAACAGCCTCATTACTTTATAACTGACTCATTAATCATTGATATGAATAACATAACTCCACACATAACAGCCTCATTACTTTATAACTAACTCATTAATATCATCCAAGTTTCATCCCGCATCGCAATCCTCTTCATTGATCTGAATAACATAACTCCACACGTAACAGCCTCATTACTTTATAACTGACTCATTAATCATTGATATGAATAACATAACTCCACACATAACAGCCTCATTACTTTATAACTAACTCATTAATATCATCCAAGTTTCATCCCGCATCGCAATCCTCTTCATTGATCTGAATAACATAACTCCACACGTAACAGCCTCATTACTTTATAACTGACTCATTAATCATTGATATGAATAACATAACTCCACACATAACAGCCTCATTACTTTATAACTAACTCATTAATATCATCCAAGTTTCATCCCGCATCGCAATCCTCTTCATTGATCTGAATAACTAACTCCACACGTAACAGCCTCATTACTTTATAACTGACTCATTAATCATTGATATGAATAACATAACTCCACACATAACAGCCTCATTACTTTATAACTAACTCATTAATATCATCCAAGTTTCATCCCGCATCGCAATCCTCTTCATTGATCTGAATAACATAACTCCACACGTAACAGCCTCATTACTTTATAACTGACTCATTAATCATTGATATGAATAACATAACTCCACACATAACAGCCTCATTACTTTATAACTAACTCATTAATATCATCCAAGTTTCATCCCGCATCGCAATCCTCTTCATTGATCTGAATAACTTAACTCCACACGTAACAGCCTCATTACTTTATAACTGACTCATTAATCATTGATATGAATAACATAACTCCACACATAACAGCCTCATTACTTTATAACTAACTCATTAATATCATCCAAGTTTCATCCCGCATCGCAATCCTCTTCATTGATCTGAATAACATAACTCCACACGTAACAGCCTCATTACTTTATAACTGACTCATTAATCATTGATATGAATAACATAACTCCACACATAACAGCCTCATTACTTTATAACTAACTCATTAATATCATCCAAGTTTCATCCCGCATCGCAATCCTCTTCATTGATCTGAATAACATAACTCCACACGTAACAGCCTCATTACTTTATAACTGACTCATTAATCATTGATATGAATAACATAACTCCACACATAACAGCCTCATTACTTTATAACTAACTCATTAATATCATCCAAGTTTCATCCCGCATCGCAATCCTCTTCATTGATCTGAATAACTTAACTCCACACGTAACAGCCTCATTACTTTATAACTGACTCATTAATCATTGATATGAATAACATAACTCCACACATAACAGCCTCATTACTTTATAACTAACTCATTAATATCATCCAAGTTTCATCCCGCATCGCAATCCTCTTCATTGATCTGAATAACTTAACTCCACACGTAACAGCCTCATTACTTTATAACTGACTCATTAATCATTGATATGAATAACATAACTCCACACATAACAGCCTCATTACTTTATAACTAACTCATTAATATCATCCAAGTTTCATCCCGCATCGCAATCCTCTTCATTGATCTGAATAACATAACTCCACACGTAACAGCCTCATTACTTTATAACTGACTCATTAATCATTGATATGAATAACATAACTCCACACATAACAGCCTCATTACTTTATAACTAACTCATTAATATCATCCAAGTTTCATCCCGCATCGCAATCCTCTTCATTGATCTGAATAACATAACTCCACACGTAACAGCCTCATTACTTTATAACTGACTCATTAATCATTGATATGAATAACATAACTCCACACATAACAGCCTCATTACTTTATAACTAACTCATTAATATCATCCAAGTTTCATCCCGCATCGCAATCCTCTTCATTGATCTGAATAACATAACTCCACACGTAACAGCCTCATTACTTTATAACTGACTCATTAATCATTGATATGAATAACATAACTCCACACATAACAGCCTCATTACTTTATAACTAACTCATTAATATCATCCAAGTTTCATCCCGCATCGCAATCCTCTTCATTGATCTGAATAACATAACTCCACACGTAACAGCCTCATTACTTTATAACTGACTCATTAATCATTGATATGAATAACATAACTCCACACATAACAGCCTCATTACTTTATAACTAACTCATTAATATCATCCAAGTTTCATCCCGCATCGCAATCCTCTTCATTGATCTGAATAACATAACTCCACACGTAACAGCCTCATTACTTTATAACTGACTCATTAATCATTGATATGAATAACATAACTCCACACATAACAGCCTCATTACTTTATAACTAACTCATTAATATCATCCAAGTTTCATCCCGCATCGCAATCCTCTTCATTGATCTGAATAACTTAACTCCACACGTAACAGCCTCATTACTTTATAACTGACTCATTAATCATTGATATGAATAACATAACTCCACACATAACAGCCTCATTACTTTATAACTAACTCATTAATATCATCCAAGTTTCATCCCGCATCGCAATCCTCTTCATTGATCTGAATAACATAACTCCACACGTAACAGCCTCATTACTTTATAACTGACTCATTAATCATTGATATGAATAACATAACTCCACACATAACAGCCTCATTACTTTATAACTAACTCATTAATATCATCCAAGTTTCATCCCGCATCGCAATCCTCTTCATTGATCTGAATAACATAACTCCACACGTAACAGCCTCATTACTTTATAACTGACTCATTAATCATTGATATGAATAACATAACTCCACACATAACAGCCTCATTACTTTATAACTAACTCATTAATATCATCCAAGTTTCATCCCGCATCGCAATCCTCTTCATTGATCTGAATAACTTAACTCCACACGTAACAGCCTCATTACTTTATAACTGACTCATTAATCATTGATATGAATAACATAACTCCACACATAACAGCCTCATTACTTTATAACTAACTCATTAATATCATCCAAGTTTCATCCCGCATCGCAATCCTCTTCATTGATCTGAATAACATAACTCCACACGTAACAGCCTCATTACTTTATAACTGACTCATTAATCATTGATATGAATAACATAACTCCACACATAACAGCCTCATTACTTTATAACTAACTCATTAATATCATCCAAGTTTCATCCCGCATCGCAATCCTCTTCATTGATCTGAATAACATAACTCCACACGTAACAGCCTCATTACTTTATAACTGACTCATTAATCATTGATATGAATAACATAACTCCACACATAACAGCCTCATTACTTTATAACTAACTCATTAATATCTCCAAGTTTCATCCCGCATCGCAATCCTCTTCATTGATCTGAATAACTTAACTCCACACGTAACAGCCTCATTACTTTATAACTGACTCATTAATCATTGATATGAATAACATAACTCCACACATAACAGCCTCATTACTTTATAACTAACTCATTAATATCATCCAAGTTTCATCCCGCATCGCAATCCTCTTCATTGATCTGAATAACATAACTCCACACGTAACAGCCTCATTACTTTATAACTGACTCATTAGTGAGGCATCATGTGCCGCGTCAGGCACCAAGTCCAGCACCTCCCCAGGCACCATCCGCTGCACCACGCTGGGCATCAGGTGCGCCTCGTCAGGCACCAGGAGCGCCACGCCTGGCACCGGGTGCGCCTCGTCGGGCACCATCCGGGGCAACACGCCTGGCACCGGGTGCGCCTCGTCAGGCACCATCCGGGGCACCACGCCGGGCATCAGGTGCGCCTCGTCAGGCACCATCCGGTGCACCACGCCGGGCATCAGGTGCGCCACGCCTGGCGCCTCGTCAGGCACCATCCGGTGCACCAGGTGCGCCACGCCTGGCGCCATCCGGTGCGCCACGCCTGGCGCCGGGTGCGCCTCGTCAGGCACCAGGAGCACCACGCCTGGCGCGCCAAGTGAAGCATCCGGTGCACCTCGCCTGGCACAGGGTGCGCCGCGTCAGGCGCCAAGTCCTGCACCTCCCCGGGCACCACCCTCGCCGGGGCACCCAGTCAAGCATCCGGCGCACCACGTCGGGGCACCCAGTCAAGCATCCGGCGTCGAGTGACTGGGTCTGTGACCCAACATGACTTAAGACCAGGACCGGCATGGAGAGTCATGGTCGTTGGCGCTGGGCAAGACAAGTTCGTGACTCGATACCCGGCAGCACGAGCATCACCCGGGACTTAGCCGCGGGAAAATATCTGTCCCGTTCCTAACCTCAGAATAAGAAACATGTGAACTATTTGGGGATGGGAGGGACGAATCGACAGCGACATAACATCCCGTATAATTAGTAAAATACCTAGGTACTATATGCTATAGGTACATGTGTAGGATTAGTAAAATACCTAGGATGTATGGTTTATGTGTAATGGCTTGTGAATGGCTTTGATTTGTTTATTCCTTGGATAAGACTAAGGTAAATAATTAAATTAAATCATAGGAGGGTACATATGTAGACATGTGGATTTAATCTTATAAGTATGTGTTATAGGACCTTAGTGTTCATTGGACCTTGGTAGTGGGCTAGTGTGTGTGTGGACTTGTTGCTATTGGATTTGTGATTGGATTTTTGGTGTGTGACCAATGGCCCAAGGATGGCCTTTGAACCTACCTTGTTTTAGCCCAAGGTTGTAACCACTTATCCTCCTTAAAGCCTAGTCCAACAAGGCTGCCTTGTGCAGCAAGGAACACTACTTGGCTAGTTGTTTTTACTTCTCATTTATGCGCACATGTGGGTGGATTACACTTAGAAAAAAATCTGCCAAATTCCTTCATGTTTGACCGCCACCTCACTTGGCTTTTACACACTTGATTTTAATTTTATTGCATGGTAGACACATGTGCAATTTAGCATGTTTTTAGGCTGCATACTCATCCATTTAGGCGCACATGGGAGGGACCTTTGTGCAGATTTCTTGTGTCACCAAAACTGCATAACTTGTTGACTTGGATAACCACTTACACTCTCCATCATGAGACTGCATTGTGCAGATTTTTGGCAAGCTTTTGCAGCCCATCATGAGTCAAACCTCCTCCTCCTTCCACATGCATCATTAGTGAGATTTTGGGACTGCATTCTCATCATTTTTGCGCAGAGGACAGCTCCAAAAATCAGAATCCTTGGCTGCCACAAAGCTCTCTTGCTTGTGGACTTAGTGAACCTCCCTCACACCTCTCTTTGTGCGCATGGTTTAGCCTTCTATGCAGAAATTTTCTGACTTAGGACAGCCCAAAATTGAGTGTTTGGACTGTCACAAATCTGCACCCTTGATGCACCTTCCTCCCCTCATCATTGCGCACCAAGGCTGCCTAAGTGCAGATTTTTGGGCTGCCACATGGTTAGTTACTTGTTGACTTAGCAAAGCTCTTGCATGTGCTCTTGATGCACATCTTCCACTCCTCTTTATGCGCAAACCTTGGTCATTTATGCAGAAGTTTCTCTGACTTTGGACAGCCCCAAATCTGATCAAATCACCCCTCACTCCTTGCATGTAAGTAGAGTAATTTAGAAGCCAACACCTTGCTTGATTCAGCCTTAGATTCAGCCCCATCCTCTCAAAGAAATCTGAATATTTCATGATAGTTAATCATAGCATTTTTCCCTCACTTTCACTATATATGTGCGCATGGAGAGGGGGCTGCCTTCATATGCAAGTGCAGCCAACCCTTCTCCAACTTCTCTTCTCCTCACTCCCTCACTCCCAAAACCGAACCTCAAGCCTCCTTGGAGCTAGAAGACTTTGCTTAAGACAACTCCTTCTTTCCCTCACCTCAACCATACACCAAGCTAGTGCTAGCCTTGTTCCTCACCTTGTTGCGCATAGGACCTCTTAGGAAGTGTGGACTTGTGTGTAGTGAAGCTAGAAGGTGGTGTGATTCTTGACTTGAAGGGTGTGCTACAAGAGGTAGGCCTTGAACTTGAACTCCTTCTTAGTGTAGCCATGTATTTATGCGCAAATGTCTCCTTGCATATATGTTGCTTTGGATCTTTGGTTGAGCATGATTAAAGTTTTAGTATGGAGTCATTTTAGGATGATTTGTATGCATAAAAATCTTATGGTTATGGTTAAGCTTATGCCACTATGTCTTGTATGGATGTGCCTCTGATTTGGAGAAGTAATATGCCACTGTTTCGATTCCTCAAAATCACATTAAAATGCCACTGTTTTGAAGATGTATGCCACTGTTTCGGTTCATCAATATCACCATTATAGGCCACTGTTTCTGCACAATAAAAGCCACTGTTTCTGCACAATAAAAGCCACTGTTTCTGCACAATAAAAGCCACTGTTTCTGCACAATAAAAGCCACTGTTTCTGCACAATAAAAGCCACTGTTTCTGCACAATAAAAGCCACTGTTTCTGCACAATAAAAGCCACTGTTTCTGCACCTAAAAGCCACTGTTTCTGCACATTAAAAGCCACTGTTTCTGCACATTATATGCCACTGTTTCTGCACTTAAAATGTCACTGTTTTAGTCCTTCTATGCCACTGTTCGTATGTATAAAATGCCACTGTTTTGGAAGTTCAAAGTGCCACTGTTTCTGTTTTAAAAATGCCACTGTTTCTGTTTTAAAAACACCACTGTTTCTGTTTTGAAAACGTTTAAAACGTCACTGTTTTGCTGCTGTAAACTGTTTTGCTGCTGTAAATGCTCACTGTTTTGCTGCTGTAAATGCTCACTGTTTTGCTGCTGTGCTCACTGTTTTGCTGCTGTATGCTCACTGTTTTGCTGCTGTATGTTCACTGTTTTGCTGCTGTAAATAGCCACTGTAAATGATTAGTTTTAATTGATTTAGGTGCGCTTAAGAAGTGAGAATATTTCGCTGCCGTTGGTAATTTTTAAGGAAAGCTAAGGTAAGTGTCAGGCGATGATGCCTAATGTAACTATTGACTACTGGTATAGAATTGTAACATGATGCTCCATATGCCGTAAAAATGTTATGTTCCATTATAATGAAAGGAAACTGCCAAAAACGTGCCGTGATGGTTATATGACTATGAGGTAAAGACGTTATGTGGCAGCATAACGCATATGAAAGGTATATAAGCATGCATCTTACATTATACCGCATTTTTACGCTTTGTGTGTGAAAGCATAGCATGGCATGCATATAACAAGATCATATAGGCCTTGTTTTAGAATAGTTATGTACAGGACCATGTGTTTGAGCAAGCATCATATAGGCATCCCCAAGGTACCGGGGTATGGGACACTTGGCATCAGTCCGCATAGGCCCACAGATGGAATCCACATGGAGCTCAGGTGCCAAGGGATATTTGATTCCACTGTGAAGTGCGCGCACGACGGTGCTAAAAGCGCAAAGGAAAGGCGTTATATACGCAATATATGAATATGATAAAAAGGAAAAGGGACAAGGATATGTTGAAGTGACTGTTTATGATTTTGTGCCTAGTTAATATTGTTATATTATTGGTTTTATTGCCACACTACTGGGATTATTCTCACCCCTTCGGGGCTGCTATTTTTCCAAAATGGCAGGAGGACGCAAGAGCATTTGAAGGAGTATTATTTTGCTGTTGATTGCTGATGCGTGGATTAGCAGTGTTGCTGTTTGTTTAAATGGATAATTGTAATGATAAATGTTTTGGAACTATCTTGGATGACTGTAGTCTTTATCATGATTATGTTAACTTGAACTTTTGTGGACAACGACTATTTTGGAAAACCTTTATGAAAAGAATTTAAGTGTTGAAAATTTTTATACGGATTTGTATGCTGCTTTGTTAGCTCATGTGACGTTAACGACTCTAATTCCGCTTAGCAAACGACTCACTTGGATGCATACAAGGGAGGGCGTTACACTAATTGGTATCAGAGCAGTTTGGTCCATGGATTTGCTTGTGTTTGATTGAATTGACTGCTGTTTGTGTTTATCTGCTGATTGACTGTCTAAATGTGCTATAGTTTAAGTATATGTTAGCTAGGATAGTTAGATGGTTTAGACTGTTCTGTGATAAGACACGGATGCATAGCTAACTTGCCCGGATTGAACTCGAGTACCTACTTGGGACTGCTGCCATGAATAACTTGCGGTGAGCCTGATCAACTCATTTCCTGATATTGTGAGTGCAGAATCATGGCGGGTGGTCGCGGTTCAACTCGGGGAAGGACTGGCGATGCAGAAGAGGATCTTATCACCACCATTGGAGGACTGGCCACGTTCATCCAAAATATGAGCCAGGAATGGCGTGACCATAGGCAACAGAATCAGAACCAACCCCCACTGCATGAAAATGCAGAAGAAATTGCCCGTCGGAGGTTGAAAGACTTCCGCAACTTCCAACCACCTACCTTTGAGGGTGAGGACAACCCTGAGGCTGCAGCAAAGTGGCTGCAGATGATCGAGCATATCTTTGAACGCATGGCATGCCCGGAAGCGCAGAAGACTGATTACGCGTCGTACCAGCTGATGGGGGAAGCTTTAACATGGTGGACTGGTGCGAGGGCTCTGCTGAGAGCTCAGGACGTGGAGCTGACATGGGCCGTATTCAGACAAGTATTTCTGGATAAGTATTTTCCTAAGGCAATGCGAAGGATGAAGCACACTGAACTGCTGTCGCTCAGGCAGGGTAACATGACGGTTAATGAGTATATCGCAAAGTTTGGGCAGCTGATCGAGTACGCCAACTTCGACCGGAACATTTATGATGAAGAATGGCAGGTGGAGAAGTTCGAGAGCGGACTGCATCCGGAAATCCGCAAGCTCATCTTAACGACGGCTAATCGTACACTTCCAGAACTCATCAACCAGAGTCGTCAGGCAGAAGGAATCATTCTGGAGGCCAAGAACTTGAACAAGCCACCACCACAATTCCACGGAGGAAATCGAGCAGGCAGATTCTTCAGGACGGCACCTGGTAGGGGTCGAGGCAGAGGTACGCCGTTGCAGGCGCGGCCTGGAAACTTTAAGAGAAACTTTACGGTGGGTCAATCGTCGACTGGACGTCAGGGCGCGACTGTTTGTGCTACATGTGGAAAGAATCACTTTGGAGTCTGTCGCAAGAACAACAATGCATGCTTCAGATGCGGCCAGCAAGGTCATTTTGCTTACAAGTGCCCCCAGAACGCTGACCAACAGCCTCCGCAAGCTCGAGTGTTCACATTGGATGCAAATGAAGCGCAGAAGTTTCCCAACCTGATAAAAGGTAATGTCACTCTGAATGGTCACCCAATTTCTGTTATCTTTGATTCTGGAGCGTCTGGTTCTTTTATGGCAAAGCATACTGCATTGAGAATAGGCATCACCCCAACCCCGTTACCCTATGAGTTACACATCAGCACACCTACGGGAGGATCGTGCACAGCATCAGAGATCTGCAGAGGTGTTACCTTGCAGTATGAAGGGAACACGTATACGGTTAACTTGGTGGTCCTGCCGGTATTCAACTTCGATGTGATTATCGGTATGGACTGGTTGACGGAAAACGGGATAACCTTGGATTGTCGAGCGGGGAAGGTCATTGTTCCTGCAAAGGATGGTAATTTTCAACCTTTCTCTCTCATTTCCTTATTGCAAGTTAGAAAAGAGCTCCGCAAGGGAGCAGCAGGGTATCTTTTGTCGATCGAGGCTGAAGTCTCGATTGACACTCAAATTCAGGATGTACCGGTAGTTAGAGAATTCGAGGAGGTATTCCCGGATGAAATACCTCGATTGCCTCCTCATAGGGAAATAGAATTTTCGATCGAACTTGTTCCTGGAGTTGGACCAATCTCCATTGCCCCGTATCGCATGGCACCGTTGGAACTGCGCGAGTTGAAGAAGCAGATAGAAGAGCTTTTGGCAAAGGAATTTATCAGACCGAGTACTTCTCCATGGGGTGCTCCAGCTATCTTGATTAAGAAGAAGGATGGAAGCTTACGTCTGTGTGTAGATTACCGTCAGCTAAACAAAGTAACGGTGAAGAATAAGTATCCGCTACCGAGGATCGACGATTTGATGGACCAGCTGAGAGGAGCCAGAGTCTTTTCCAAGATAGATTTACGATCGGGATACCATCAGATCCGGGTCAAACCGGAGGATATTCCGAAAACCGCTTTTAGGACTCGTTATGGGCACTACGAATATCAGGTGATCCCATTCGGACTTACGAATGCTCCAGCGGTATTCATGGACTACATGAACCGCATCTTCCGCCCGTTTCTCGATCAGTTCGTTATTGTGTTTATCGACGATATCCTGATTTACTCAGCTAATGAAGAGCTGCACGCGGAACATCTGAGGATTGTCTTGCAAATCTTGAAGGAGAAGCAGTTGTACGCGAAATGGTCAAAGTGCGAGTTTTGGCTTAAAGAGGTCCAGTTTCTGGGCCATGTCATTTCATCAGAAGGTATCGCGGTGGACCCCAGCAAAGTGGAAGCTGTCATGAATTGGGAACGACCCAAGACGGTTACTGAAGTAAGAAGTTTCTTAGGTCTGGCTGGATACTATCGAAGGTTCATCCAGAATTTCTCTCAGATAGTGCAACCTCTTACTCGTCTCACTCGGAAGGACAAGCCTTTTGAGTGGACTGAAGCCTGCGAAGAATGTTTCTTGGAGCTAAAGAGCAGATTAACGAGTGCTCCCGTACTCACGATTCCGGATCCTACCCGAAAGTTCGAAGTATACTGCGATGCGTCGCTGAAAGGACTTGGATGCGTGTTGATGCAGGATCGTATGGCGGTAGCTTACGCATCTCGACAACTAAAGCCTCACGAGGAAAATTATCCTACGCACGATTTGGAGTTAGCGGCTATAGTGTTCGCACTTAAAATCTGGAGGCACCACTTGTATGGTTCGCAGTTTGACGTGTTCAGCGATCATAAGAGTTTAAAGTACTTGTTCGATCAGAAGGAGCTGAATATGCGGCAACGTCGGTGGATGGAATTTCTGAAGGACTACGATTTTGAACTTAAGTACCACCCAGGAAAGGCAAACGTGGTAGCTGACGCCCTGAGCAGGAAGACACTGCACACTGCAACTCTGATGATAGAAGAACTGAAATTGTTTGAGGCCTTTCGAGACTTGAACTTATCGGTAGACGAGAGAGGGAACAGCATAAGATTAGGAAACATAAAGGTGGAGAATGAACTGATCAGTAGAATTAAGAAGGCTCAGAAGGATGAAGAGTTAGTCCGCGAGTTGGTTGGTAACCAAGAGGTTGTAAAGGATGAGAATGATGTTTGGAGATTTCAAGGACGGCTGGTTGTGCCGAATGAAGAGTTAAAGCAAGAAGTTTTGCAGGAAGCTCACAAGGGTAAGTACGCAGTTCATCCTGGATCCACGAAGATGTACCACGATTTGAAGACCTCGTTTTGGTGGCCGGGTATGAAGCGTGATATTGCGGAGTATGTATCTCGATGCTTAACTTGTCAGAAGGTGAAGTACGAACATCAGAAACCGTCGGGACTCCTTCAACCTTTGGAGATCCCCGAATGGAAGTGGGACAGTATTTCGATGGACTTTGTAGTTGGACTTCCTCGGACGCGAGAAGGATATGATTCTATCTGGGTGATTGTCGATCGTCTAACGAAGTCAGCTCATTTCTTGCGTGTTAGAACCACATATGATACAGAGAGGCTTGCTAGAATTTATCTGCAGGAGATTGTGAAGCTACACGGAGTTCCTACGAGTATTGTCAGTGATCGTGATCCCAAGTTTACGTCCAAGTTTTGGGAATCCTTTCAAAAAGCATTAGGGACCCAATTGAGGTTGAGTACAGCTTATCATCCGCAGACCGATGGCCAGACGGAACGCACCATTCAAGCATTAGAGGACATGTTACGAGCATGTGTTTTGGAGTTAGGAGGCAGCTGGGATAGTTATCTTTCTTTGATTGAGTTCGCTTACAACAACAGTTACCACTCCAGCATTCAGATGGCACCGTATGAAGCTTTGTATGGGAGAAAATGCAGATCCCCTTTATGTTGGACGGAAGTGGGTGAGCGAAGTATGTTAGGACCCGATCTAATTCAAGAAACATCCGAACAAGTAAAGAAGATTCGGGAGAATATGCAGAGGGCTCAGGCCAGACAGAAGAGTTATTACGACAAGCGTCATAAGCCTCTATCTTTCGAAGTCGGAGATCATGTGTTCTTGAGAATCACTCCTACATCGGGACTCGGAAGGAGAATGGGAGTTAAGAAGTTAAGTCCACGGTACTTAGGACCGTATCTGATTATGGACCGGATTGGAGAGTCTGCATACCGGTTGGCTTTACCACCCAATCTGTCAGGAATTCACAATGTATTTCATGTGTCGCAGCTACGGAGGTACCTCTCTGATCCATCTCACGTGTTACATCCAGAAGAAGTGGAACTAAAGGAAGATCTGACGTATCAAGTGCAACCGTTCCAAATTCTTGAAAGATCCGTCAAACGACTCCGTTCTAAAGAGATTCCTTTGGTGAAGGTATTATGGAACAACAGATCGGCAGCTGAAGCCACTTGGGAGCGCGAGGACGACGTTCGGAAACGCTATCCAGAACTGTTTAGCTCTTAAGTAAGTTTATTTTGCGGACAAAATTCCTATTTGGTGGGGAGAGTGTAACATCCCGTATAATTAGTAAAATACCTAGGTACTATATGCTATAGGTACATGTGTAGGATTCGGATGTATGGTTTATGGGTAATGGCTTGTGAATTGTTTATTCCTTGGATAAGACTAAGGTAAATAATTAAATTAAATCATAGGAGGGTACATATGTAGACATGTGGATTTAATCTTATAAGTATGTGTTATAGGACCTTAGTGTTCATTGGACCTTGGTAGTGGGCTAGTGTGTGTGTGGACTTGTTGCTATTGGATTTGTGATTGGATTTTTGGTGTGTGACCAATGGCCCAAGGATGGCCTTTGAACCTACCTTGTTTTAGCCCAAGGTTGTAACCACTTATCCTCCTTAAAGCCTAGTCCAACAAGGCTGCCTTGTGCAGCAAGGAACACTACTTGGCTAGTTGTTTTTACTTCTCATTTATGCGCACATGTGGGTGGATTACACTTAGAAAAAAATCTGCCAAATTCCTTCATGTTTGACCGCCACCTCACTTGGCTTTTACACACTTGATTTTAATTTTATTGCATGGTAGACACATGTGCAATTTAGCATGTTTTTAGGCTGCATACTCATCCATTTAGGCGCACATGGGAGGGACCTTTGTGCAGATTTCTTGTGTCACCAAAACTGCATAACTTGTTGACTTGGATAACCACTTACACTCTCCATCATGAGACTGCATTGTGCAGATTTTTGGCAAGCTTTTGCAGCCCATCATGAGTCAAACCTCCTCCTCCTTCCACATGCATCATTAGTGAGATTTTGGGACTGCATTCTCATCATTTTTGCGCAGAGGACAGCTCCAAAAATCAGAATCCTTGGCTGCCACAAAGCTCTCTTGCTTGTGGACTTAGTGAACCTCCCTCACACCTCTCTTTGTGCGCATGGTTTAGCCTTCTATGCAGAAATTTTCTGACTTAGGACAGCCCAAAATTGAGTGTTTGGACTGTCACAAATCTGCACCCTTGATGCACCTTCCTCCCCTCATCATTGCGCACCAAGGCTGCCTAAGTGCAGATTTTTGGGCTGCCACATGGTTAGTTACTTGTTGACTTAGCAAAGCTCTTGCATGTGCTCTTGATGCACATCTTCCACTCCTCTTTATGCGCAAACCTTGGTCATTTATGCAGAAGTTTCTCTGACTTTGGACAGCCCCAAATCTGATCAAATCACCCCTCACTCCTTGCATGTAAGTAGAGTAATTTAGAAGCCAACACCTTGCTTGATTCAGCCTTAGATTCAGCCCCATCCTCTCAAAGAAATCTGAATATTTCATGATAGTTAATCATAGCATTTTTCCCTCACTTTCACTATATATGTGCGCATGGAGAGGGGGCTGCCTTCATATGCAAGTGCAGCCAACCCTTCTCCAACTTCTCTTCTCCTCACTCCCTCACTCCCAAAACCGAACCTCAAGCCTCCTTGGAGCTAGAAGACTTTGCTTAAGACAACTCCTTCTTTCCCTCACCTCAACCATACACCAAGCTAGTGCTAGCCTTGTTCCTCACCTTGTTGCGCATAGGACCTCTTAGGAAGTGTGGACTTGTGTGTAGTGAAGCTAGAAGGTGGTGTGATTCTTGACTTGAAGGGTGTGCTACAAGAGGTAGGCCTTGAACTTGAACTCCTTCTTAGTGTAGCCATGTATTTATGCGCAAATGTCTCCTTGCATATATGTTGCTTTGGATCTTTGGTTGAGCATGATTAAAGTTTTAGTATGGAGTCATTTTAGGATGATTTGTATGCATAAAAATCTTATGGTTATGGTTAAGCTTATGCCACTATGTCTTGTATGGATGTGCCTCTGATTTGGAGAAGTAATATGCCACTGTTTCGATTCCTCAAAATCACATTAAAATGCCACTGTTTTGAAGATGTATGCCACTGTTTCGGTTCATCAATATCACCATTATAGGCCACTGTTTCTGCACAATAAAAGCCACTGTTTCTGCACAATAAAAGCCACTGTTTCTGCACAATAAAAGCCACTGTTTCTGCACAATAAAAGCCACTGTTTCTGCACAATAAAAGCCACTGTTTCTGCACAATAAAAGCCACTGTTTCTGCACAATAAAAGCCACTGTTTCTGCACCTAAAAGCCACTGTTTCTGCACATTAAAAGCCACTGTTTCTGCACATTATATGCCACTGTTTCTGCACTTAAAATGTCACTGTTTTAGTCCTTCTATGCCACTGTTCGTATGTATAAAATGCCACTGTTTTGGAAGTTCAAAGTGCCACTGTTTCTGTTTTAAAAATGCCACTGTTTCTGTTTTAAAAACACCACTGTTTCTGTTTTGAAAACGTTTAAAACGTCACTGTTTTGCTGCTGTAAATGCTCACTGTTTTGCTGCTGTAAATGCTCACTGTTTTGCTGCTGTATGCTCACTGTTTTGCTGCTGTATGTTCACTGTTTTGCTGCTGTAAATAGCCACTGTAAATGATTAGTTTTAATTGATTTAGGTGCGCTTAAGAAGTGAGAATATTTCGCTGCCGTTGGTAATTTTTAAGGAAAGCTAAGGTAAGTGTCAGGCGATGATGCCTAATGTAACTATTGACTACTGGTATAGAATTGTAACATGATGCTCCATATGCCGTAAAAATGTTATGTTCCATTATAATGAAAGGAAACTGCCAAAAACGTGCCGTGATGGTTATATGACTATGAGGTAAAGACGTTATGTGGCAGCATAACGCATATGAAAGGTATATAAGCATGCATCTTACATTATACCGCATTTTTACGCTTTGTGTGTGAAAGCATAGCATGGCATGCATATAACAAGATCATATAGGCCTTGTTTTAGAATAGTTATGTACAGGACCATGTGTTTGAGCAAGCATCATATAGGCATCCCCAAGGTACCGGGGTATGGGACACTTGGCATCAGTCCGCATAGGCCCACAGATGGAATCCACATGGAGCTCAGGTGCCAAGGGATATTTGATTCCACTGTGAAGTGCGCGCACGACGGTGCTAAAAGCGCAAAGGAAAGGCGTTATATACGCAATATATGAATATGATAAAAAGGAAAAGGGACAAGGATATGTTGAAGTGACTGTTTATGATTTTGTGCCTAGTTAATATTGTTATATTATTGGTTTTATTGCCACACTACTGGGATTATTCTCACCCCTTCGGGGCTGCTATTTTTCCAAAATGGCAGGAGGACGCAAGAGCATTTGAAGGAGTATTATTTTGCTGTTGATTGCTGATGCGTGGATTAGCAGTGTTGCTGTTTGTTTAAATGGATAATTGTAATGATAAATGTTTTGGAACTATCTTGGATGACTGTAGTCTTTATCATGATTATGTTAACTTGAACTTTTGTGGACAACGACTATTTTGGAAAACCTTTATGAAAAGAATTTAAGTGTTGAAAATTTTTATACGGATTTGTATGCTGCTTTGTTAGCTCATGTGACGTTAACGACTCTAATTCCGCTTAGCAAACGACTCACTTGGATGCATACAAGGGAGGGCGTTACAATTTTATTCATCCATTTTCGACGGAATTCGTTTTCCGTCAAAAATCTTCGACGGAATCCATTTTCCATCAAAAATCTTCTACGGAATCCATTTTCCGTCGAAAAACTTCAAAAAATCAATTTCTTTTGCATTCATTTTATTATATCCGTTTTCGACGAAATTTTTTTTCCTGTCGAAAAACTTCACAAAATCAATTTATTTTGTATTTATTTTATTCATCCATTTTCGACGGAATTCATTTTCCGTCAAAAATCTTCGACGGAATCCATTTTCCGTCGAAAAACTTCACAAAATCAATTTCTTTTGCATTTATTTTATTCATACGTTTTCGATGGAATTCATTTTCCGTCAAAAATCTTCGACGGAATCCATTTTCCTTCGAAAAATTTACAAAATCAATTTCCTTTGTATTTATTTTATTAATCTGTTTTCGACGAAATTCTTTTTCCGTCGAAAAACTTCAGAAAATCAATTTCTTTTGTATTTATTTTAGTCATCCGTTTTCGACGGAATACTTTTTTCGTCAAAAATCTTCGACGGAATCCATTTTTCGTCGAAAAACTTCATAAAATAATTTCTTTTGCATTTATTTTATTCTTCCATTTTCGACGAAATTCATTTTCCGTCAAAAATGTTCCCAAAATCAATTTCTTTTGCATTTATTTTATTAATCCGTTTTCGACGGAATACATTTTTCGTCAAAAATCTTCGATGGAATCCATTTTTCGTCGAAAAACTTCATAAAATCAATTTCTTTTGCATTTATTTTATTCATCCATTTTCGACGGAATTCATTTTCCGTCAAAAATCTTCGACGAAATCTATTTTCCGTCGAAAAAATTCACAAAATCAATTTCTTTTGCAATTATTTTATTCATCCATTTTCGACGGAATTCATTTTCCGTCAAAAATCTTCGACGGAATCCATTTTCCGTCGAAAAACTTCACAAAATCAATTTCTTTTGCATTTATTTTATTCATCCGTTTTCGATGGAATTCATTTTCCGTCAAAAATCTTCGAAGGAATCCATTTTCCGTCAAAAATCTTCTACGGAATCCATTTTCCGTCGAAAAACTGCACAAAATCAATTTCTTTTGCATTTACTTTATTCATCTGTTTTCGGCGGAATTTGTTTTCTGTCGAAAAACTTCACAAAATCAATTTCTTTTGAATTTATTTTATTCATCCGTTTTCGAAGGAATCCGTTTTACGTCGAAAAACTTCATAAAATCAATTTCTTTTGCATTTATTTTATTCATGCATTTTCGACGGAATTCATTTTCCGTCAAAAATCTTCGACGGAATCCATTTTCCATCAAAAATCTTCTACGAAATCCATTTTCCGTCGAAAAACTTCGAAAAATCAATTTCTTTTACATTTATTTTATTAATCCATGTTCGACGGAATTCATTTTCCGTTGAAACACTTCACAAAATAAATTTCTTTTGCATTAATTTAATTCATTCATTTTCGACGGAAAACATTTTTCGTCAAAAATCTTCGACGGAATCCATTTTGCGTCGAAAAACTTAATAAAGTCAATTTCTTTTGCATTTATTTTATTCATCCGTTTTCGACGGAATTCATTTTCCGTCAAAAATCTTCGACGGAATCCATTTTCCATCAAAAATCTTCTACGGAATCCATTTTCCGTCGAAAAACTTCAAAAAATCAATTTCTTTTGCATTCATTTTATTATATCCGTTTTCGACGAAATTTTTTTTCCTGTCGAAAAACTTCACAAAATCAATTTATTTTGTATTTATTTTATTCATCCATTTTCGACGGAATTCATTTTCCGTCGAAAAACTTCACAAAATCAATTTCTTTTGCATTTATTTTATTCATCCGTTTTCGATGGAATTCATTTTCCGTCAAAAATCTTCGACGGAATCCATTTTCCTTTCGAAAAACTTACAAAATCAATTTCCTTTGTATTTATTTTATTAATCTGTTTTCGACGAAATTCTTTTTCCGTCGAAAAACTTCAGAAAATCAATTTCTTTTGTATTTATTTTAGTCATCCGTTTTCGACGGAATACTTTTTTCGTCAAAAATCTTCGACGGAATCCATTTTTCGTCGAAAAACTTCATGAAATAATTTATTTTGCATTTATTTTATTCTTCCATTTTCGACGGAATTCATTTTCCGTCAAAAATGTTCACAAAATCAATTTCTTTTGCATTTATTTTATTAATCCGTTTTCGACGGAATACATTTCGTCAAAAATCTTCGATGGAATCCATTTTTCGTCGAAAAACTTCATAAAATCAATTTCTTTTGCATTTATTTTATTCATCCATTTTCGACGGAATTCATTTTCCGTCAAAAATCATCGACGAAATCTATTTTCCGTCGAAAAAATTCACAAATCAATTTCTTTTGCATTTATTTTATTCATCCATTTTCGACAGAATTCATTTTCCGTCAAAAATCTTCGACGGAATCCATTTTCCGTCGAAAAACTTCACAAAATCAATTTCTTTTGCATTTATTTTATTCATCCGTTTTCGACGGAATCCATTTTCCGTCAAAAATCTTCGACGGAATCCATTTTCCGTCGAAAAACTTACAAAATCAATTTCCTTTGTATTTATTTTATTAATCTGTTTTCGATGAAATTCTTTTTCCGTCGAAAAACTTCACAAAATCAATTTCTTTTGTATTTATTTTAGTCAACCGTTTTCGACGGAATACTTTTTTCGTCAAAAATCTTCGACGGAATCCATTTTTCGTCGAAAAACTTCATAAAATAATTTCTTTTGCATTTATTTTATTCATCCATTTTCGACGGAATTCATTTTCCTTCAAAAATCTTCGACGGAATCCATTTTCCGTCGAAAAACTTCACAAAACCAATTTCTTTTGCATTTATTTTATTCATCCATTTTCGACGGAATTCATTTTCCGTCAAATATGTTCACAAAATCAATTTCTTTTGCATTTATTTTATTAATCCGTTTTCGACGGAATACATTTTTCGTCAAAAATCTTCGATGGAATCCATTTTTCGTCGAAAAACTTCATAAAATCAATTTCTTTTGCATTTATTTTATTCATCCATTTTCATCGGAATTCATTTTCTGTAACATCCCGCAAATTTAGGAAGTTATATGAATTTCGTGAGGAACACGAAAGCATGTTGGAATTCGAAATTATACTAATGTTTAGGGCGGAATTAATTCAAGTTAGGGAAATTATTTGTTTACATGCTATTAGGGATTAGTACGTATATTTTCTTAATTGGAGGCTAGTTATAATTATGTGATTAACTTTAGTTCAAGAAACAAACCTCTTAGTAATAATTAGAGGGTGCATAAAATAGTAAAACATGGGACTAGTACATAAGATAGGAAAGCTCTTGAACATGAATTTTGGACTCAAATTATCTCCATTGCCGACGCCTAAGAGTCCCTAAATGGGGATTATGTTCAGCCTTGACCTCTTAGAAGCCTCACACCTTATCTTAAGAAACTTACAAGGCTGTCCACTATTGGTCTAGAAGCTCCACATGGCAAGCTCATCCAACCTTGTAATTTTTATGCGCATAGGATATTAGGACAATCTGATTGCTTGTAATCTTAGATAACCTCAAATCAGCCTTGTAAGCCTTTGTCCAATGAAAGTAAAGTAGTCAGCTTGCATGAAAGATGATTGGCCGAAAATCTCATTTCCTCTTACCCTCTTTTTCGCTATGGTGCGCATATTAGGAATGGAATGAGGAGATATTCTGGTCAATTGTTAAAAGCAATCAGCCCTAGCCTCCCTCTGCATGACCACCACTTGTTGTTGTCTTGCTATTAAGCTTTGCATGTTTACCATGTGTCAACCAAAATCCTCCACCACTCCTTGCATGTCCGCCACCTTACTCCATTCTCCTTGCATGCACGCCACTTGGGCGCATAGAGCATGCTTAAATGCTGGTTTTTTTTGTGTGGTTGTCTTGTGATCAGCTTTTGAGTGTTACCCAAGTGCCAGCTTTTGTTGTTGTCTTGCATGCGCATAGAGCACCAAGGGAGCAAACTGATTTTTGGCATTGCATGTGCACCACATGGCACCTTCAACCTTCCACTCCTTCCATGCGCATAGAGTGTGAGGGAGCAGTCTGTTTGTTGGTGGACTGGCTAGCGCACTCAGCCTTTGGTGGAGAGCACCCTTCCTGCATGTTTTTGTATTGGTCAAAAGGAACACACCACTCCCACCTTGTCTCTCCACCTTGTGCGCACATAGGAAGACTATGCAATGGGAATTTTGATCCTTACCTTCCAAGTAGAAACTCTGCACCACTCCCCTCCTTCCACTTCTCTTGGCTATGAGTACCCATAAGATGAAACACAAGAAATTAACTCTTCTTTCATTCCCTCTTTTGACATGAAACCGTGAACCACACCTTGTTTTAACACCAAGAATATGTTTGCACCTCCTTCCACTCACCTTCCCTCCTCACACCCTCTAGACCGTAGGTGTTAACAAGAAACAGATCAGAATTGGCACCCTTCCTGCACAAACCGTGAAGTTCTTGGAAAGACAACAAAAGCTCAAAGCACCTTCTTCCTTCCTTTTGACTGCGAGCACTCGTAGGGAAGAACTCTAAGAAACAACTTCATTTCATCTTCCATTTCTTCCAGCCACGAGTTCTGTGAGCAGAACGCAAGGCATTTAACATATTTCTCCTTCTCTCCCTTGTTGGCCGAACGTTAGCTATCAACAATGCAAGATGTCCATATCTTCCTTACTCTTGCACACCTCACTCGGTGGATAAAGACATTTTTGGCTTGCTTGTAGTTAAATCTAAACCGTGAAGCATTAGGAGGATTAGGGAGCTGCTCATTCCTTCGTTGTTGCAACTTAGGACCGAGAAATGATTCTGAAACGCGTAAGGAGGTGAGTCAAACTCTGTGTTACCCTCTTCTCCCTGTTTAGCCTTGAACGTGCATTTTGGGGAGGGTTATAATTCAGTTATGTGATCAGCACCCTTCCTGCCTTGAAAACAGCTTTGTCATTAGACTTGCAAGTGATCAAATAAAGGTTCAAACTCGTTTTCTTTTCTTTCACTGGCTGGGCCGTGGCATGCATGTATAGTAAGTGAAAGTTTCGTATGTCATTCATTCATCTTTTGGTACGGTTGGTATAGATATCTTAGAAGGATAATTATTCTGTCCATCTCTATGACCAGGCCTGGAATAAAGGCTAGGAATTATTTTTTACGTCTATTGCATATGTTAAAACCGGTGGTGACAAATGCTTATTAGCTTAAAAATCGAACCAAGATGCATAAAGGGAACTTGGATTTTGATACTGTTAATGTATTGGTGTAGTGAACTTAATTCAGAAAATGGATTTAATTAAGAACCACGAAACCAGTTGTGAATCAAGGACCTAGGGGGACGATAAAGCCCTGTAACGTCTAGGAAAGACTTTGGGTCGTAATTCTATCTTGTTGTTCTTTGTTTAGGTGCGCAAAAACATTAAGAACGTGGACTATTACTCTGCTGTTGGGTAATTTATTTGTGGCACGTAAGGTAGTGTTAGGCGATATTACCTAATGTGACTATTGACTAGTGTATGAAGTTGTAACATGATGCTCCATATTCCGTGAAATTATTATGTTCATTATGATGAAAGTATTCTGCCATGAATATGCCTTGACGGCAATATGCTTATGAGGTAAAGTTAATATGTGGCAGCATAACGTATATGAAAAGTATATAAGCATGCATCTTACATCATACCGCATTTATTTTTACGCTTTGTGTGTGAAAGCATAGCATGGCATGCATGTACCAAAATCATATAGCCTTGCAATTTAGAATAGTTATGTACAGGACCATGTGTTTGAGCACGCATCATATAGGCATCCCTCCGGTACCAGGGTATGGGACACTTGGCATAGGCCACAGATGGAATCCACCAAGAGGGTGCCAATTATGGGATATCCACTGTGTATTGCGCGCACGACGGTGCTATGAGCGCAAAAGGAAGGCGTTATATACGCAATATGTATATGATGAAAAGGAAAAAGGAAAAGGAACAAGGATATGTTGAAGTAACTGTTTATGATTTTGTGCCTAGTTTAATACTGTTACATTATTGGTTTTGTTGCCACACTACTGGGATTATTCTCACCCCTTTGGGGCTGCTATTTTCCTAAAATGGCAGGAAAAAGGAAAGCACATTTGAAGGCGTGAGTGTGTGGATGCCTGCTGTTGATTAATCCTGATTGGACTTTTGCTGTTGCTATTTAATTTCTGGATGACTGTATATTTTTGTATATGTTTAGAACCTGGATGACTGTAGAAATTATTATTTTAATTCTGTTAAGTCTTTTATGAACAGCGGCTGTTTTGGGAAACGTTTTGTGAAAAGAATTTTTTAACGTTTTATTAAGTGCTGAATTTTTACCAGTTTTACAGGCACCTTACGGGTCATGTTTCAAGGGGCAAACGAACTCCGATTTACTATTATTTTATATGCACGCGAAGCCCCATACGTGCTCTTTCTAAATCAAAAGGAATATTTTTTACCATCCTCCGCACTGATTTTATACGAAAATTTAAAGACAGTACGTTTTTGCCTTTGAACAAAATTATTTTCAGCAACTTAAGAAATTTTTAAAACATACCCTGATTTCTAGAAGAAAATTGATTTCACTATAAGTTTTGATTAGACAAACAGTTTAGATTTTTCAGTAGTTAAAATGACGCCAAAAACTCTAATTCCGCTTAGCAAACGACTCTCTTGGATGCATACAAGGGAGGGCGTTACATTTTCTGTCAAAAATCTTCGACGAAATCTATTTTTCGTCGAAAAAATTCACAAAATCAATTTCTTTTGCATTTATTTTATTCATCTATTTTCGACGGAATTCATTTTCCGTCAAAAATCTTCGACGGAATCCATTTTCCGTCGAAAAACTTCACAAAATCAATTTCTTTTGCATTTATTTTATTCATCCATTTTCGACGGAATTCATTTTCCGTCAAAAATCTTCGACGGAATCCATTTTCCGTCGAAAAACTTCACAAAATCCATTTCTTTTGCATTTATTTTATTAATCCGTTTTCGACGAAATTCTTAATCTTCGACGGAATCCATTTTCCATCGAAAAACTTCATAAAATCAATTTCTTTTGCATTTATTTTATTCATCCATTTTCGACGGAATTCATTTTCCGTCAAAAATCTTCGACGGAATCCATTTTCCATCGAAAAACTTCATAAAATCAATTTCTTTTGCATTTATTTTATTCATCCATTTTCGACGGAATTCATTTTCCGTCCAAAATCTTCGACGGAATCCATTTTCCGGCAAAAACTTCACAAAATCAATTTCTTTTGCATTTATTTTATTCATCCATTTTCGACGGAATTCATTTTCCGTCAAAAATCTTCACAAAATCAATTTCTTTTGCATTTATTTTATTCATCCGTTTTCGACGGAATACATTTTTCGTCAAAAATCTTCGACGGAATCCATTTTCCATCGAAAAACTTCACAAAATCAATTTCTTTTGCATTTATTTTATTCATCCATTTTCGACGGAATTCATTTTCCGTCAAAATCTTCACAAAATCAATTTCTTTTGCATTTATTTTATTCATCCGTTTTCGATGGAATACATTTTTCGTCAAAAATCTTCAACGGAATCCATTTTTCCTCGGAATTCATTTTCCGTCAAAAATCTTCGACGGAATCTATTTTCCGTCGAAAAACTTCACAAAATCAATTTCTTTTGCATTTATTTTATTCATCCATTTTCGACGGAATTCATTTTCCGTCAAAAATCTTCGACAAATTTTCCGTCGAAAAACTTCAAAAATCAATTTCTTTTGCATTTATTTTATTCATCCGTTTTCGATGGAATTCATTTTCCGTCAAAAATCTTCGACGGAATCCATTTTCCGTCGAAAAACTTACAAAATCAATTTCCTTTGTATTTATTTTAAATCTTTTTCGACAAATTTTTTTTCAATTTCTTTTGCATTTTTTTTGACATTTTATTCATCCATTTTCGACGGAATTCATTTTTTCCGTTGAAACACTTCACAAAATAAATTTCTTTTGCATTAATTTAATTCATTCATTTTCGACGGAAAACATTTTTCGTCAAAAATCTTCGACGGAATCCATTTTGCGTCGAAAAACTTAATAAAGTCAATTTCTTTTGCATTTATTTTATTCATCCATTTTCGACGGAATTCGTTTTCCGTCAAAAATCTTCGACGGAATCCATTTTCCATCAAAAATCTTCTACGGAATCCATTTTCCGTCGAAAAACTTCAAAAAATCAATTTCTTTTGCATTCATTTTATTATATCCGTTTTCGACGAAATTTTTTTTCCTGTCGAAAAACTTCACAAAATCAATTTATTTTGTATTTATTTTATTCATCCATTTTCGACGGAATTCATTTTCCGTCAAAAATCTTCGACGGAATCCATTTTCCGTCGAAAAACTTCACAAAATCAATTTCTTTTGCATTTATTTTATTCATACGTTTTCGATGGAATTCATTTTCCGTCAAAAATCTTCGACGGAATCCATTTTCCTTCGAAAAATTTACAAAATCAATTTCCTTTGTATTTATTTTATTAATCTGTTTTCGACGAAATTCTTTTTCCGTCGAAAAACTTCAGAAAATCAATTTCTTTTGCATTTATTTTAGTCACCCGTTTTCGACGGAATACTTTTTTCGTCAAAAATCTTCGACGGAATCCATTTTTCGTCGAAAAACTTCATAAAATAATTTCTTTTGCATTTATTTTATTCTTCCATTTTCGACGAAATTCATTTTCCGTCAAAAATGTTCACAAAATCAATTTCTTTTGCATTTATTTTATTAATCTGTTTTCGACGGAATACATTTTTCGTCAAAAATCTTCGATGGAATCCAATTTTCGTCGAAAAACTTCATAAAATCAATTTCTTTTGCATTTATTTTATTCATCCAGTTTCGACGGAATTCATTTTCCGTCAAAAATCTTCGACGAAATCTATTTTCCGTCGAAAAAATTCACAAAATCAATTTCTTTTGCAATTATTTTATTCATCCATTTTCGACGGAATTCATTTTCCGTCAAAAATCTTCGACGGAATCCATTTTCCGTCGAAAAACTTCACAAAATCAATTTCTTTTGCATTTATTTTATTCATCCGTTTTCGATGGAATTCATTTTCCGTCAAAAATCTTCGAAGGAATCCATTTTCCGTCAAAAATCTTCAACGGAATCCATTTTCCGTCGAAAAACTGCACAAAATCAATTTCTTTTGCATTTACTTTATTCATCTGTTTTCGGCGGAATTTGTTTTCTGTCGAAAAACTTCACAAAATCAATTTCTTTTGAATTTATTTTATTCATCCGTTTTCGAAGGAATCCGTTTTACGTCGAAAAACTTCATAAAATCAATTTCTTTTGCATTTATTTTATTCATGCATTTTCGACGGAATTCATTTTCCGTCAAAAATCTTCGACGGAATCCATTTTCCATCAAAAATCTTCTACGGAATCCATTTTCCGTCGAAAAACATCGAAAAATCAATTTCTTTTACATTTATTTTATTAATCCATGTTCGACGGAATTCATTTTCCGTTGAAACACTTCACAAAATAAATTTCTTTTGCATTAATTTAATTCATTCATTTTCGACGGAAAACATTTTTCGTCAAAAATCTTCGACGGAATCCATTTTGCGTCGAAAAACTTAATAAAGTCAATTTCTTTTGCATTTATTTTATTCATCCGTTTTCGACGGAATCCATTTTCCGTCAAAAATCTTCGACGGAATCCATTTTCCATCAAAAATCTTCTACGGAATCCATTTTCCGTCGAAAAACTTCAAAAAATCAATTTCTTTTGCATTCATTTTATTATATCCGTTTTCGACGAAATTTTTTTTCCTGTCGAAAAACTTCACAAAATCAATTTATTTTGTATTTATTTTATTCATCCATTTTCGACGGAATTCATTTTCCGTCAAAAATCTTCGACGGAGTCCATTTTCCGTCGAAAAACTTCACAAAATCAATTTCTTTTGCATTTATTTTATTCATACGTTTTCGATGGAATTCATTTTCCGTCAAAAATCTTCGACGGAATCCATTTTCCTTCGAAAAATTTACAAAATCAATTTCCTTTGTATTTATTTTATTAATCTGTTTTCGACGAAATTCTTTTTCCGTCGAAAAACTTCAGAAAATCAATTTCTTTTGCATTTATTTTAGTCACCCGTTTTCGACGGAATACTTTTTTCGTCAAAAATCTTCGACGGAATCCATTTTTCGTCGAAAAACTTCATAAAATAATTTCTTTTGCATTTATTTTATTCTTCCATTTTCGACGCAATTCATTTTCCGTCAAAAATGTTCACAAAATCAATTTCTTTTGCATTTAATTTATTAATCCGTTTTCGACGGAATACATTTTTCGTCAAAAATCTTCGATGGAATCCATTTTTCGTCGAAAAACTTCATAAAATCAATTTCTTTTGCATTTATTTTATTCATCCAGTTTCGACGGAATTCATTTTCCGTCAAAAATCTTCGACGAAATCTATTTTCCGTCGAAAAAATTCACAAAATCAATTTCTTTTGCAATTATTTTATTCATCCATTTTCGACGGAATTCATTTTCCGTCAAAAATCTTCGACGGAATCCATTTTCCGTCGAAAAACTTAATAAAGTCAATTTCTTTTGCATTTATTTTATTCATCCATTTTCGACGGAATTCGTTTTCCGTCAAAAATCTTCGACGGAATCCATTTTCCATCAAAAATCTTCTACGGAATCCATTTTCCGTCGAAAAACTTCAAAAAATCAATTTCTTTTGCATTCATTTTATTATATCCGTTTTCGACGAAATTTTTTTCCTGTCGAAAAGGAAAAGGGAAAAGGAACAAGGATATGTTGAAGTAACTGTTTATGATTTTGTGCCTAGTTTAATACTGTTACATTATTGGTTTTGTTGCCACACTACTGGGATTATTCTCACCCCTTTGGGGCTGCTATTTTCCTAAAATGGCAGGAAAAAGGAAAGCACATTTGAAGGCGTGAGTGTGTGGATGCCTGCTGTTGATTAATCCTGATTGGACTTTTGCTGTTGCTATTTAATTTCTGGATGACTGTATATTTTTGTATATGTTTAGAACCTGGATGACTGTAGAAATTATTATTTTAATTCTGTTAAGTCTTTTATGAACAGCGGCTGTTTTGGGAAACGTTTTGTGAAAAGAATTTTTTAACGTTTTATTAAGTGCTGAATTTTTACCAGTTTTACAGGCACCTTACGGGTCATGTTTCAAGGGGCAAACGAACTCCGATTTACTATTATTTTATATGCACGCGAAGCCCCATACGTGCTCTTTCTAAATCAAAAGGAATATTTTTTACCATACTCCGCACTGATTTTATACGAAAATTTAAAGACAGTACGTTTTTGCCTTTGAACAAAATTATTTTCAGCAACTTAAGAAATTTTTAAAACATACCCTGATTTCTAGAAGAAAATTGATTTCACTATAAGTTTTGATTAGACAAACAGTTTAGATTTTTCAGTAGTTAAAATGACGCCAAAAACTCTAATTCCGCTTAGCAAACGACTCTCTTGGATGCATACAAGGGAGGGCGTTACATTTTCTGTCAAAAATCTTCGACGAAATCTATTTTTCGTCGAAAAAATTCACAAAATCAATTTCTTTTGCATTTATTTTATTCATCTATTTTCGACGGAATTCATTTTCCGTCAAAAATCTTCGACGGAATCCATTTTCCGTCGAAAAACTTCACAAAATCAATTTCTTTTGCATTTATTTTATTCATCCATTTTCGACGGAATTCATTTTCCGTCAAAAATCTTCGACGGAATCCATTTTCCGTCGAAAAACTTCACAAAATCCATTTCTTTTGCATTTATTTTATTAATCCGTTTTCGACGAAATTCTTAATCTTCGACGGAATCCATTTTCCATCGAAAAACTTCATAAAATCAATTTCTTTTGCATTTATTTTATTCATCCATTTTCGACGGAATTCATTTTCCGTCCAAAATCTTCGACGGAATCCATTTTCCATCGAAAAACTTCATAAAATCAATTTCTTTTGCATTTATTTTATTCATCCATTTTCGACGGAATTCATTTTCCGTCCAAAATCTTCGACGGAATCCATTTTCCGGCAAAAACTTCACAAAATCAATTTCTTGTGCATTTATTTTATTCATCCATTTTCGACGGAATTCATTTTCCGTCAAAAATCTTCACAAAATCAATTTCTTTTGCATTTATTTTATTCATCCGTTTTCGACGGAATACATTTTTCGTCAAAAATCTTCGACGGAATCCATTTTCCATCGAAAAACTTCACAAAATCAATTTCTTTTGCATTTATTTTATTCATCCATTTTCGACGGAATTCATTTTCCGTTGAAACACTTCACAAAATAAATTTCTTTTGCATTAATTTAATTCATTCATTTTCGACGGAAAACATTTTTCGTCAAAAATCTTCGACGGAATCCATTTTGCGTCGAAAAACTTAATAAAGTCAATTTCTTTTGCATTTATTTTATTCATCCATTTTCGACGGAATTCGTTTTCCGTCAAAAATCTTCGACGGAATCCATTTTCCATCAAAAATCTTCTACGGAATCCATTTTCCGTAGAAAAACTTCAAAAAATCAATTTCTTTTGCATTCATTTTATTATATCCGTTTTCGACGAAATTTTTTTTCCTGTCGAAAAACTTCACAAAATCAATTTATTTTGTATTTATTTTATTCATCCATTTTCGACGGAATTCATTTTCCGTCAAAAATCTTCGACGGAATCCATTTTCCGTCGAAAAACTTCACAAAATCAATTTCTTTTGCATTTATTTTATTCATACGTTTTCGATGGAATTCATTTTCCGTCAAAAATCTTCGACGGAATCCATTTTCCTTCGAAAAATTTACAAAATCAATTTCCTTTGTATTTATTTTATTAATCTGTTTTCGACGAAATTCTTTTTCCGTCGAAAATCTTCAGAAAATCAATTTCTTTTGCATTTATTTTAGTCACCCGTTTTCGACGGAATACTTTTTTCGTCAAAAATCTTAGACGGAATCCATTTTTCGTCAAAAAACTTCATAAAATAATTTCTTTTGCATTTATTTTATTCTTCCATTTTCCACGAAATTCATTTTCCGTCAAAAATGTTCACAAAATCAATTTCTTTTGCATTTATTTTATTAATCCGTTTTCGACGGAATACATTTTTCGTCAAAAATCTTCGATGGAATCCATTTTTCGTCGAAAAACTTCATAAAATCAATTTCTTTTGCATTTATTTTATTCATCCAGTTTCGACGGAATTCATTTTCCGTCAAAAATCTTCGACGAAATCTATTTTCCGTCGAAAAAAATCACAAAATCAATTTCTTTTGCAATTATTTTATTCATCCATTTTCGACGGAATTCATTTTCCGTCAAAAATCTTCGACGGAATCCATTTTCCGTCGAAAAACTTAATAAAGTCAATTTCTTTTGCATTTATTTTATTCATCCATTTTCGACAGAATTCGTTTTCCGTCAAAAATCTTCGACGGAATCCATTTTCCATCAAAAATCTTCTACGGAATCCATTTTCCGTCGAAAAACTTCAAAAAATCAATTTCTTTTGCATTCATTTTATTATATCCGTTTTCGACGAAATTTTTTTTCCTGTCGAAAAGGAAAAAGGAAAAGGAACAAGGATATGTTGAAGTAACTGTTTATGATTTTGTGCCTAGTTTAATACTGTTACATTATTGGTTTTGTTGCCACACTACTGGGATTATTCTCACCCCTTTGGGGCTGCTATTTTCCTAAAATGGCAGGAAAAAGGAAAGCACATTTGAAGGCGTGAGTGTGTGGATGCCTGCTGTTGATTAATCCTGATTGGACTTTTGCTGTTGCTATTTAATTTCTGGATGACTGTATATTTTTGTATATGTTTAGAACCTGGATGACTGTAGAAATTATTATTTTAATTCTGTTAAGTCTTTTATGAACAGCGGCTGTTTTGGGAAACGTTTTGTGAAAAGAATTTTTTAACGTTTTATTAAGTGCTGAATTTTTACCAGTTTTACAGGCACCTTACGGGTCATGTTTCAAGGGGCAAACGAACTCCGATTTACTATTATTTTATATGCACGCGAAGCCCCATACGTGCTCTTTCTAAATCAAAAGGAATATTTTTTACCATCCTCCGCACTGATTTTATACGAAAATTTAAAGACAGTACGTTTTTGCCTTTGAACAAAATTATTTTCAGCAACTTAAGAAATTTTTAAAACATACCCTGATTTCTAGAAGAAAATTGATTTCACTATAAGTTTTGATTAGACAAACAGTTTAGATTTTTCAGTAGTTAAAATGACGCCAAAAACTCTAATTCCGCTTAGCAAACGACTCTCTTGGATGCATACAAGGGAGGGCGTTACATTTTCTGTCAAAAATCTTCGACGAAATCTATTTTTCGTCGAAAAAATTCACAAAATCAATTTCTTTTGCATTTATTTTATTCATCTATTTTCGACGGAATTCATTTTCCGTCAAAAATCTTCGACGGAATCCATTTTCCGTCGAAAAACTTCACAAAATCAATTTCTTTTGCATTTATTTTATTCATCCATTTTCGACGGAATTCATTTTCCGTCAAAAATCTTCGACGGAATCCATTTTCCGTCGAAAAACTTCACAAAATCCATTTCTTTTGCATTTATTTTATTAATCCGTTTTCGACGAAATTCTTAATCTTCGACGGAATCCATTTTCCATCGAAAAACTTCATAAAATCAATTTCTTTTGCATTTATTTTATTCATCCATTTTCGACGGAATTCATTTTCCGTCAAAAATCTTCGACGGAATCCATTTTCCATCGAAAAACTTCATAAAATCAATTTCTTTTGCATTTATTTTATTCATCCATTTTCGACGGAATTCATTTTCCGTCCAAAATCTTCGACGGAATCCATTTTCCGGCAAAAACTTCACAAAATCAATTTCTTTTGCATTTATTTTATTCATCCATTTTCGACGGAATTCATTTTCCGTCAAAAATCTTCACAAAATCAATTTCTTTTGCATTTATTTTATTCATCCGTTTTCGACGGAATACATTTTTCGTCAAAAATCTTCGACGGAATCCATTTTCCATCGAAAAACTTCACAAAATCAATTTCTTTTGCATTTATTTTATTCATCCATTTTCGACGGAATTCATTTTCCGTCAAAATCTTCACAAAATCAATTTCTTTTGCATTTATTTTATTCATCCGTTTTCGATGGAATACATTTTTCGTCAAAAATCTTCAACGGAATCCATTTTTCCTCGAAAAACTTCATAAAATCAATTTCTTTTGCATTTATTTTATTCATCCATTTTCGACGGAATTCGAAAAACTTCATAAAATCAATTTCTTTCATGCATTTATTTTATTCATCCATTTTCGACGGAATTCATTTTCCGTCAAAAATCTTCGACGGAATCTATTTTCCGTCGAAAAACTTCACAAAATCAATTTCTTTTGCATTTATTTTATTCATCCATTTTCGACGGAATTCATTTTCCGTCAAAAATCTTCGACGGAATCCATTTTCCGTCGAAAAACTTCACAAAATCAATTTCTTTTGCATTTATTTTATTCATCCGTTTTCGATGGAATTCATTTTCCGTCAAAAATCTACGACGGAATCCATTTTCCGTCGAAAAACTTACAAAATCAATTTCCTTTGTATTTATTTTATTAATCTGTTTTCGACGAAATTTTTTTTCCGTCGAAAAACTTCAGAAAATCAATTTCTTTTGTATTTATTTTCGTCATCCGTTTTCGACGGAATACTTTTTTCGTCAAAAATCTTCGACGGAATCCATTTTTCGTCGAAAAACTTCATAAAATAATTTCTTTTACATTTATTTTATTCATCCATTTTCGACGGAATTCATTTTCCGTCAAAAATCTTAGACGGAATCCATTTTCCGTCGAAAAACTTCACAAAATCAATTTCTTTTGCATTTATTTTATTCATCCATTGTCGACGGAATTCATTTTCCGCCAAAAATGTTCACAAAATCAATTTCTTTTGCATTTATTTTATTAATCCGTTTTCGACGGAATACATTTTTCGTCAAAATTCTTCGATGGAATCCATTTTTCATCGAAAAACTTCATAAAATCAATTTCTTTTGCATTTATTTTATTCATCCATTTTCGACGGAATTCATTTTCCGTCAAAAATCTTCGACGGAATCCATTTTCCGTCGAAAAACTTCACAAAATCAATTTCTTTTGCATTTATTTTATTAATCCGTTTTCGACGAAATTCTTTTTCCGTCGAAAAACTTCACAAAATCAATTTCTTTTGCATTTATTTTATTCATCCATTTTCGACGGAATACATTTTTCGTCAAAAATCTTCGACGGAATCCATTTTCCATCGAAAAACATCATAAAATCAATTTCTTTTGCATTTATTTTATTCATCCATTTTCGACGGAATTCATTTTCCGTCCAAAATCTTCGACGGAATCCATTTTCCGACGAAAAACTTCACAAAATCAATTTCTTTTGCATTTATTTTATTAATCCGTTTTCGACGAAATTCTTTTTCCGTCGAAAAACTTCACAAAATCAATTTCTTTTGCATTTATTTTATTCATCCATTTTCGACGGAATACATTTTTCGTCAAAAATCTTCGACGGAATCCATTTTCCATCGAAAAACTTCATAAAATCAATTTCTTTTGCATTTATTTTATTCATCCATTTTCGACGGAATTCATTTTCCGTCCAAAATCTTCGACGGAATCCATTTTCCGGCAAAAACTTCACAAAATCAATTTCTTTTGCATTTATTTTATTCATCCATTTTCGACGGAATTCATTTTCCGTCAAAAATCTTCACAAAATCAATTTCTTTTGCATTTATTTTATTCATCCGTTTTCGACGAAATACATTTTTCGTCAAAAATCTTCAACGGAATCCATTTTTCGTCGAAAAACTTCATAAAATCAATTTCTTTTGCATTTATTTTATTCATCCATTTTCAACGGAATTCATTTTCTGTCAAAGTTCTTTTACGGAATCCATTTTCAGTCGAAAAGCTTCACAAAATCAATTTCTTTTGCATTTATTTTATTCATCCATTTTCGACGGAATACATTTTTCGTCAAAAATCTTCGACGGAATCCATTTTCCATCGAAAAACTTCATAAAATCAATTTCTTTTGCATTTATTTTATTCATCCATTTTCGACGGAATTCATTTTCCGTCCAAAATCTTCGACGGAATCCATTTTCCGGCAAAAACTTCACAAAATCAATTTCTTTTGCATTTATTTTATTCATCCATTTTCGACGGAATTCATTTTCCGTCGAAAAACTTCACAAAATCAATTTCTTTTGCATTTATTTTATTCATCCATTGTCGACGGAATTCATTTTCCGCCAAAAATGTTCACACGACGGATTCATTTTCCGTCAAAAATCTTCGACGGAATCCATTTTCCATCGAAAAAATTCACAAAATCAATTTCTTTTGCATTTATTTTATTCATCCATTTTCGACGGAATTCATTTTCCGTCAAAAATCTTCGACGGAATCCATTTTTCGTCGAAAAACTTCACAAAATCAATTTCTTTTGCATTTATTTTATTCATCCATTTTCGACGGAATTCATTTTCCGTCAAAAATCTTCGATGGAATCCATTTTTCGACGAAAAACTTCACAAAATCAATTTCTTTTGCATTTATTTTATTCATCCATTTTCGACGGAATTCATTTTCCGTCAAAAATCTTCGACGGAATCCATTTTCCGTCGAAAAACTTCACAAAATCAATTTCTTTTGCATTTATTTTATTAATCCGTTTTCGACGAAATTCTTTTTCCGTCGAAAAACTTCACAAAATCAATTTCTTTTGCATTTATTTTATTCATCCATTTTCGACGAAATACATTT